>VBSM01002121.1:29595638-29616432 GCA_008086735.1 Cheirogaleus medius | reverse complement strand
AGGGAGGGAGAAAGGGAGGGAGGGAGGGAGGGAGGGAGGGAAGGGTGAGGGAGAAGGAGACTGTCCCTATTAGTTATAATTTCCTTGAGGGTAAATATAATGAGTCATATATATTATAGTATATAAAATTGTACAAATTATGTATTAGAGTTTTACAAATGTAGTCTCTTTCAAGACTTTTTCTTGAACAATAGAAAGGTGGCTGCCTAATATTTAAAGGTTATTTTTAGCAACCTGAGGTGAGGGTGAGAAGTATGAACACTCATTAGTGTTCACTGAATCTAGGTCCACACGCTGATAACCACGATGCCATTGTGGCTGACTGGTTGAAGCAGCCAAAGAATCTCTGTGTGACAGGAACTGACTGCTATAGTGGAGGAAAGAAAGCACAGGAGGCATGGTGACTAACCAAGTCAATCTGGGTATCCCTGCCACAGGAGGAGGATCTGAATAATTGGGGAGAGGGCTAGGAGGAAGGGTTAAGGGAGGAAGATGAAGTGTGTTATGGCTGACAGAAGACGCTATGTTCTGGGCAAGGAGTTAGTAGGTAGTCGAGGGAAGACCTGGGAGAAGGTGAGCGGTCTCTAAGTGATCAGTAGGATGTAATTGGCCATCTGCCTGGGAGCACAGATATACATAAAGGAAATATTAAAGGTGAAAAAAGAAAGAGAGAGGAAACACCAATGATAATACCAAGAAGATCTTTTAAACTGTAGAAATCCATCTGGGCTCTCCCCTATTGATATTTCCATGCTGGTACACTTGAAGTCCTTCTCAGTTACATCCACTTTCAGGCTGGCCTGTTATTGCAGGAGGATTAGAAAGTGAGGACTAATCTGGGGTTACCACAGTGATCTCACTAAACAGTGTTACTCCAGGTGAGTGCTGGAGGGCATTGAGGTCGGCAGGGAAAGAGGGCAAAGCAGAAGGCGGCATTAGACCTCAATCATGGACATTTTCTTAGGAGCATTTTACAGAAGCCACTTTCTCTATTTTCCCCAAGTACAAATTTAACTTAACACTTGGCAGCAAGTCTTTGGCTCTCCTATTTAAGAGCTTAAAGCCATTTGAAGTTTCCCAGCTCTTGACCCAACAAGAGGCCAGGGAGGTAGGCAGGCAGCAAGATTTAAAACTAGGTGATAAATTAGATCCCTATTCATCTGGTTAGACAGCAGCATTTAATGAAGTAATTTATTAAATTTGTTTTTGTCTTTTCTTTGCAGAGCCCATTTCTGGTATCCTGGAATTGGATACAGGGTGCACCCCTTGAGTTTATTTCTTTTTCCTTAATGCAATAAAATCATGAGAGGTAACCTTAAATAAAAATTGAAACAGTTCAGAGAATTTTTTTTTCTTTCTAAATTCAGTGTTTGTATGAACAGGCTTTGTGAAGAGTGGTTATGAGAATATGTGAGAAAGAAATGAGGGGAGAGAAAAAGGACACTTGGTGAAGCCTACCAAAATTTTCTCTACCTCTGTTTTGGTAGTATGTGCTGGGTAGCAAGCAAATCTGTTAATTTGACTTGAATTATGCTTTAGTTACTTGCTTTTATAGCACAGAAAGATTGAGAATAAGTATTTAGGCTAAGGGTTGATTTACATGATGACAAGACTGCCTCTCAAACTGTACAAATGATGATGATGCTCTTACTTGGAAAGAACAGTTTCTTCCTGAGAAAAGAGCTTGAATCTATTTAGCTCAGGTTGGCTTTGTCAGCTGGCCATGTTAACTTAGTATTATTAATTTATCCTGCCTTAGAATTGCTTGGTTTTTTGAAAGTATAGTCCTGATTCATCTAAATCGTGACTGGATGTGCTCTGTCCACCCAAATATTCTTTTCCACAGTGATCCTTGTTTTGGCAACTGTCTCTTTTTTCTCAGCTCACTTATCACTGCTTGTTTGCAAAAGGCCTGCCTATAACAGCACAATCCTGCAGCTTATACTTTAGCTTCCAAAGTGGGACTGTGTAGCAGTAGCAGCCTTCTCTTAGCAAGAGATTTAGGCCACTAAGGACATATGAAGCTGGTGCCCTACTGGCAACAGTCTCCTGCTGGCATGGAGCTGCCCCAACACCAGCCTTTATATTGTTTGGCCACAAGAAGAGAACCAGAGGGGGGAGAGGAGGAGCCAGACGCTTAATCCTGAAGGGCCCTAATAGGGACAAAAGCACTTACAGTGAGTACAGTCGGCAGATACCGGCATTTCTGTTTTTCTAATTAAGAGAAAATTATAGGAGAAAGGAGAAGGAGGTGGGCAGCTTTGATGGCTATGTAGCTGGATTTTTTTGCTCCCTGATTTGGCCAAAGGACCACTCCTGACTTGAATGTGTCTGTTTTTTCAAGTTGAATGCATTCTGCTAACATCAGGCCTCAACCCAAACCTTGTGGACAGGACGATAGCAGAACCAGTCCTTGTTAGTAAGAAATCCATGGCATGTTTTCTTCTGTTTCTATAGGATGTTAAAAAGAGTAATGTGGAAAAAATCCTTTCACGATTTTTTTAAAAAGCTTTAAAATTGTTACTACTTTCAGCATTTGCACTTTATTGCCTCTTCTTTGGATTTGTGTAAGGGAAAGGATTTGATGGATGTTATTTTTAACAGCAGCTGGGATAAAGGTGGCATTATCTCTAATGCTGGAAAGGTGGCCACAGACAAGCATTTGATGAGGGGGGGAATAGAGGGGTCATTGGGTTCCAAAAAGCTGGTTGATTACTCCTCTCACACCGTCTTGGAGCCAGAGTTATAACTCGGTGGGTACCTGTGTGCACTTTGTCTAATGCTTTCAGTTTCATTGTCAGAAGTTGTTGTCTAGTGGCTTTTTAAAAAATTTCTCCGTGACTAGAAAGAAATATTATTACAAGATGACTTGTAAAGGAAGAATAAAAAACTTTTGGTATTTAAAAGTATAGACTTGTACTCATTTTCCTACTGTTTGTTTTCATGCAAATGGAATAATTTAATTTGACAGCAAAGCAAGCTTGAATAGTCATGATTAGGGCAGGAGGAATATTCACAAAGATTGATATTATAGGTCTCCACAATTTGAAGCATTTTTTTCTTTGAATTATATATTTGTTTATCTTTTAAATTAGATGTGATTTTGTGAAAATCAGAAAAAGAGTATAGTCATCCATGAGTGCTACATTTAAAAAATGTGAAGTACTAGAATTGAAAATTAAATGCTTATAGTAATTGCTTTCCCTGAAAATGAGTAATTAATTCATTTTATGCCATTTCCCAAGTTGCTATGCTATGATGACACATATGGTATTCCTTTCCCAGTGGCAAAGGTATATGTGAGGGAAAGTAACAAAAGTTACTTCTCTGGGTTATAGAAATTCTCTTGTATACAGTCTGATCAGTTAAATGTGGAAAAATCACATCCAGGTTGAGATTTTATAGATGCAGGAAAATTTTGCTTAGTCAACTTGAATGTGAAGTTTCCTTGCCCTTTACTCATGTGTGAGGTATACCCTGTCCTCTCCAGCTACACTTTTTGTTAATGTTTTTTAGTTTATTCTGTTTGTCTCTACATATATAACCACATCTGTGTTGTCAGTCTTAAGTGGCAAACTCCTAGAGGAATGAATCTCCCATATTTGTTCCTCTGGGAAGAGTTAGCAACATACAATGTGTAAATAATGATTTACAAGATGATTTTTTCATGCTTACAATTTCTTTCTTTCCATTAAGTAGGAAAAATCTGTTGCTACTGCTTATGTACTGTGGTAAAAAGGAGGGCCATAATTTAGTAGCTGCCCAGCTCTCAATATAAGCAGGAAGCTTCTGAAAGCTTTGAAATCTCTGGAGAAACAGCTCTAGGCAATCACAGATTCTTAGGGCCAGATGAGTTCCTACTGCTCATCTAGTTTAATTTTGTCATTTTACAGATGAGGAAACTGAATCCCAGAAATGTGAAGCATTTTGTCCCAAATCATATAATACTGCATTGTGCTTACTTGATGCATAGCCTGATGGTATATATGGAAACGCTATAGGTTGGGGCATAAATTGCATTGAGCTAATTCTTTGGTGTGTTTTTTAGTTTATAGTAGGATGTATATTCCAGAGAAGGCCCTACCTTGATTTAGGAATTTCAGAGAAAATACAGTGCCCAAGCATTGATTCTCAGTTTTGCAGGGCTCTTGGACAGGGTT
Organism: Cheirogaleus medius; assembly: GCA_008086735.1. Lineage (NCBI taxonomy): Eukaryota > Metazoa > Chordata > Mammalia > Primates > Cheirogaleidae > Cheirogaleus > Cheirogaleus medius. The sequence goes on along the minus strand of VBSM01002121.1, from coordinate 29,612,272 downwards.
CGGGGGGCAAATGGATGTGAGTGAGTATAGGTGAAACAGTCAATTGTACATTGCTCTAGCATTTAATTTTCTGGGTTGGATGAATCTGGTTTCTTAGAATAGGGAACCACTGTGACACCAATGTCTTCTTCATTTATAACCAGTTCTACGTCCTTGAACAAGACACCTTTATTAACCTTTGTGTATCAGATTCTGTCTCTAGGATTGTGATTCTAAACTGATCCCCCAGAGGGCAGTGAATCAATTAATAATTTAAAAGTGTTCTAGGAAATCAGAATCAGAGCCTGTCTGAGGCTGAGGTATATGGTACATGAAGAAGTGGTATGGCAGCTCACTCTTCCTGGGGTTTTATCCCTCCCAGTGAAATTTTGTTATCTTATAATTGTTTTTTTAATAACCAGGTCTAGTATTATTGCTATTTTTAAAACTGTATACAAGAATGGTTAAAAATGTGGGGTGTGGATTTCTTCCTCTTGCAATCGGGCAGAAAAAGCTTTTGAATTGAGCCTAAAGCCATTCTGTAAGGCAGATATCAAAGTGATAAATCTGCTTTATGACATACATTTTGCTTTTTGCAAATAACTTTGTTTTCATAAATTCAACTGTAAACCTCTTCATCATTTAATTAAAAGTTAGATGCCTAAGAAATTAGGGAAGAGGATTATACTGCAATATTGGAAAGACTCTGAAATAATGTTATAGGAATAACTTAGTCTTAAGGCTTTTGTCAATTCAGCAAGTCTTTTCATTCCCAGGGCCCATTCCTGTATGGGAAGTTACATGTTCCTAGTCAAACTGGGAACTTTTAAAATTTTTCCTCCCTATTTTTGTAGGAAAAAATAATTTTGTTTTTGTTACTAAGTGAATATGTGTTGCTAAAGATATGAGCTATAATCACACAAATTCTGATCATTTGATCAGCCACCTTTGTCTTTGGAGGAATGAAGTTATAAACTCACTTGAATGTGTAGAACCAGAAAAACTTATAAAAGAAAAAGAAATCCATTGCCTTGAATAGAAGAAGCTGCTCTTAAGACTAAAAATAATTTCTATTTAAATGTTTATTTTAAAGTACAAGAAGCTAAAAGTTGTTATTTTATACTAGACTGATTCCAGAAGAAAGATAAATTTAATAGCTGGATCATTAAACCAATTAACTTTATCTTAAGAAGCAACCTTATTTTATTATGAATTACACATGTTATTTTAAACATATTTGATTAACATTTTACTGTTATGTATTTCAGAGCAATTTATTACTCTTGAAATTTCAGAAGCCTCTAAAAAATTCAATATAAACAAATTAATGTAATTTAGGTTGAGAGTTAATTAGATCTATTTAATATAATCCAGGATTTATACTTTTCAGGAAAGTAAAGATTTAGAATTGCCACAGGTTATCTGTTTACCGAACAAATCATAGAAAGGAACAACATTTCCTGAATTCAGCACAATGTTTTTGTTAACTAGAACATCTTCTCTCTCAAGCTGTCCCATGTAATGAATATATTGGTTATAGTCAAAATGATGTTTGGATGCTTATAATAGGAAAGCCCAAAATAATCATGGCTTAAAAAGGTAGAAGTGTTTTTTTTCTCTCACATAAAAGGAGTCCAGGTCAGCAGTCAGGACTGATACAGTAGCTCCCTGTTATCATGTGGGACTCATGTTCCTATCCTCATGCTCCACCATCCTCTACCCAGCATACTCAGAAGAATCTCTGGGTCTGAGTTGGCAGCTGGAGCTCCAGCCATCAAGTCCATGTTACAGGCTGGAAGAGGGGGAAAAGTGTAAGGTCAGAAAAGGGCCCTTCCTAATTGAGTCAGCTCCCTTTAAGCAGCAATTCCAGAATTTCTATATAACAATTCCACTTATATCTCATTGGGCAGATATTAGCCATATGGTCATACCTAGCTACAAAGGAGATAGGGAGTGTAGTTTTAAATTCTGGGCAGGAATACGCACAGCTAACAATCAGGATTTTGTTACTAAAGAATGAGGGAAGAATGGATATTAGAGTAGGCAATACTACTATGGTTTTGTGTTCCTGTTATACGCTGGCTCTTGGGGCTACCATGTGGAAAATCAAAATACCTCTTTCTGTTTTTATTATGAGCTATGGTTTCTTAATTTAGAAATCCTGTTTCTTCTGTGAAGCATCATTTCTTTATTTGGCAATCTTGACTGACTCTTGCTTTCTTCTTTCCTCTTGCCTTTCAGCTGTTTTGGAAAGAAGTAAGGTTTAGACTTCTTCATGTTAACCATGAGCGTGACACTTTCCCCGCTGAGGTCACAGGACCTGGATCCCATGGCTACTGATGCTTCACCTATGGCCATCAATGTGACACCCACTGTGGAGCAGGGTGATGGAGAAGAGGCAATGAAGGACACAGACTCTGACCAGCAGTATGAAAAGCCACCTCCACTCCACACAGGGGCTGACTGGAAGATTGTCCTCCACTTACCTGAAATTGAGACCTGGCTCCGGATGACCTCAGAGAGGGTCCGGGACTTAACCTATTCAGTCCAGCAGGACTCGGACAGCAAGCATGTGGATGTACATCTAGTTCAACTAAAGGTAAGTCAAGTCTCTGGTCCTCTCAGGACAGAAGTTTTTCAAAAGACTGTGGCACCTAGACCCTAAGTTCTGTAATTCCCATTGAGGAAATGTTCAGGAAGAAAAACAGAGTAGCAGGTTTGAAACCATTATCCTTGTAGGTAAATGTGGACAGAATTAATTCTTTTCTGATTTTACTTCATGTGCTGATTATCTAGAATAAAACTGGCCTTTGGGGCTAGTGCAGTGAAGTAGGGAAAGGGAGACACTGCATTTTTGTGCAGTGTCATAGAAATCAGTTATAAAGAATAAAAGTATTTTTAAAACTGTTACAAAGGGTTTAATAAAAGACTCTCATAGGTAAAATATCAAACTGAGCTGTAATTGTGAGTATGTGTATGTGATTATTATCTTCTGTTGAAGCTGATGCTGCTTTTGTGACAAACAATGGATTCTAGCATGGTGGGGAAGGGTAAGATTCTCCTTTTAGAATGAGTCCTTTCATCCAGGTACAATGCATCATGTAGAACAAAGGTGATTTTATAACAACTCATCTAAAGCTCAGACGTTTAAAAAATGTCTGTGGCTTCTAGAGCCCTTAAAAAGCCTGAGTGTTGGCAGTAATGAAATGGAGGTGCTAGTAGAGAGTACTATTAATAATACTATTAATAGCCCCTATTAATAGGGACCTCAAAATACCATGAATCTTGTCCTGCCATAGCCACCCTTTTCTCCTAGGTCCTTGCATGGAATGCATGCTCAGGTCAATGACCAGAAAAGCAAAGCAGGTTTATGACCAATGAGGGCAATGATCACAAACCCCAATGTAAATTTCTAGTCAATGAGAAGGGATCCTAAGAAAAATTCCTTCACCTAATCTGGTTCATCCTAAATGATATGAAACAAATGACCAAACAGATTCTTAGATCTTAACACTTAAATAGCTTACAGGATGTAGCCATCAGTGTGAGAGGAGAAGATAGGCAGTTAAAAGAAAGCATATGTCCCAAATACTAGACAAATCTGGCTCAGCCTTCTCAGGCTGGTTCAATAGATCTTGAACTCAGCTACCACATTAGAGAGAGTGTTCAAATGAGCAAGGGACAAGGTGAGAGGGGAGAGAATAAAAGAGCCAGAATCTCAAAGGTGGCTGTGCTTCTCCCAGCTTGAACAGGCCTGGTGTTTCCTTTCTATAGGTTCTTGAGGGAAAAAGTACAAAAGTGTAATGGAGACAGATGGCTAGGCATCAGCTTCAACAGAATGTAAACTCCAGCCGGCTTCCTGCCATGGTGGCCAGGAGTGATGCAACTCAGTCCCTGAAACGTGGTTTGTTTAATCAGAAGAGACATTCTCCAACTCCATGGGATTAGAGTAAAACAGAAATTGGGAGGCTCCACATTGCTCCCTCCCCTTCTCTGTCCCCTCTCCCATGAGTAGATACAGGGTTAAGTCTGTAAGGAAAGTCCACTACTGCTTTCTAGAATCTTTCAGATTTACACAGAAAAGGAGAAAAGGTGGTAAATGATAAGGGAGAATGGGGCAAAATGGAAATATCTTTAGGAGACCCCCCAAAAATGTTAAGGGTTCTTAAAAACATTAATGGATCAATTGACTTAATTTAATTACATCAATAATGTGGAAATGAAAATTTAAATTTTAGTACCAAATAGGAATATGAAGTTTTTATGCAATTACCATAGGGTTATATTTAGTGTTTGAGAAATCACCTCTAGAGTCACTTGTCTTTTTCTCATTGGAAATGCCTATCATGTTCTCACCTTGATCCAAAGGCATCTCACATCTGCCTCCATCAGTTCCATCCCTTAGTATTGTCAGGTTTGGCAATCTGCTCTCCATTCTTGTTGTGCTCTTGCTGAAGAATGACGAGACACACAAGTATCAAAGCAAGCAAGAGGCAAAGTTTATTGAGCAAAAGCAAGATACATTCTCCACAGACAGTGAAGGGGCCCCTGTTGCTACAGGAGACCCTGGCCATTAACTAAAGTTTTATATTATTAATATATTGTTCGGGTTGGACCCTCCCTGGTAGGCATGGCTCATGTGTCACCTCGATGAACAGCTGTTAGTTATATAACCTGAGTCTTGTCGTGCATGCAGATTTCCTGTAAGCCTCTCTGAAAGCCCACTGGGGTGGGGGGCAAAACCCAATGCAGATTTATGCTAACAACATGGTAAATGGCCTGAGGTTTCTTTTGGTCACCTTCTAGACCCTACTGCACCTGTGCTGCTTGGCTTTCTGGAAATTCCTTTTGATGGAATCCCTTTTGCGGTTAGCATGCTGAGTTCTGATTGGCAGTGCACTCCTCCTCCCTCCTGCTTTGGTTGTTATCTAAAGCATGGTGCTTGCCCCCCAATGAGGAGAGCCAGAGACCCCACTATCTACCAAACAGTATGGTCCATCTCCTCTGCTGAGAAAGGAGGCCCAGGTGGGCATGAAGTCAACTCAGTAATCGCATAGTAGTTACTCAATCAGTGACTGTTAAAAGGGATGAATTGAAATTATTTTATGTTCATTTGATTTTAGGATTTCTATCATGACTTTTTTTGGTGCTAATTTCATCAAGTTACTTGACCAACATTCTCTGTAATGTTCTCAAATATTCTGTAAAAATAGAGTCCTTCCACATAGAACTCAAAGTGAAGAAGGAGCTCTGGTCATTGTATGTAGTCTCTAAAACAGTCTACACAAGGGTTTAGTTTGTCTCTTAATCTGCTTTGCCAAGTTTCCCATTTATTTGTGTTATATTTCTTTATTCAACCAAATGAACACTTTCATGCATTTTTCAAAAATATTTTAAATACACAGGACTTTTTCAGATTTTCACATTGATGCTATAGGGAACAAAGGCCTCTGCCCCACCCAAAGATTTGCCAAATTGTAGGGAGCAAAGTCCTCTGTCCCCGTAAAGTTTTGCTGAAAAATCACTGACATGAGGCAGATTCATTAATAGGAGGAAAATTTGATACAAATTTATTTTAACGTGTATACACAGGAACCCTCAGGATGGAAATTCAACTCCCCAGTGGGGTTCAGAAGCTTATATTTCTTTCCGGTAAAAAGGATTATGGGAGGGGAGATGTGAGGAATTCCGTTGAGGGGTAATGAAGGATTGCTAGGGAGGATGAATGGATGGGAACAAAGATTAACTGGTAAATAGTTCTTTTTGGAATTTGAATGAGTCTGAGAGCCAGGACCTTATCTTAAAGATATACCTGTTCAGGTATAGAAACATTCCTAGTCTTACAGGGAGGGGAAGAAAAGAACAATTATTCTCCTAGGTGAGTCTGGGTCTTAGGAAGATGAAGAAACTTTAACTTTTTTGGGAATGCCAATGGTGGGGGTAGGTGGGAAGGTCAGAGAGACCTTGAGACTTCTTCAGTCAGTCCAGCATGTAAAAATGCCATATTTTGGGGTAAAATATTTCTAATTTCCTTCAATCCATAAGAATAAAGGGGAACTTGGGCACAATGTTTTACATGTGGAAACAACAAAACAACCTTGTAGAAGCAGCTCTCAGTTGAGACCTGTGGCAAAGCAGAGGAACAGGCCCCACCTGGGCAAGGACAGCCATCTGCTATGGGACATCTCAGCTTAGCTCCCACTCCCTTGATGAGCTACTTAATTTATTCATTTACAGTGAAAAATAATCATCACAGGGATGGGAATGCCCATTGCTTTAATGACTTATCTAGGTGTGGATAATTTTCAAATTTATATATTCATCCCAGTGTTTTCAAGGAGCCCCAGCTGCCTAACTTATATCTCCACTTGTAACTCTAGTGGGTATCTCAAGGCCATCAAAGAGCTGTTACTCACCCCCAGTCTTCCCAATTTCAATAAAAGGTACCACTCTGCCAAACCAAAGTATGACTCTCCACCCCACGTGTATGTTTACTAACAAGTCCTGGGAATTCATCTCCAAAATACACCCTAAAGTCATTCATTTCTCCCTAACACTACTATTGCCACCCTAGTCAAGTCACATTACTGCTTGCCTAGGCTACTTTTAGGACCTCCTAACTAATCTTCTCACCCTTATAGTTTATTCTCCACACAGTAGCAAATGGGATCTATTAAAAATGTAAATTAGGTCATGTCAAATCCCTTGCTTCCTATTATACTTACAATAAAACTCAAATGTTTTCCTGTGACTCTGCTCTTGCCTGTTTTTCTAGCCCTGGCTCCTGTTACTTTTTCCCTTGTTCATAAACCTCCAGGTGCGTTGGAAGTTCCAAAGAAATGTTAGGGTAGTTCTTGTCTCACAGCTCTTCCAGTTCCCTCTGCCTAGAAACTCTCTTTCTCTCTTGTTACATGGTAGATTTTGGATCCTCATCAAACTGTCAGCCAGAGGCACGGGCATGTTCTAACATCTGGAGGTGCAAGCCTGGAAGAGGGTTGGGCAGGGGTTGGGAGTGAGGAAGTAGGGGTATGCTATGTGTTGTGAAGGGGAAACACAAAAATAGAAGCTGCTCTTTACCTAACTTGTCCACACACCTCACACTCCATTTCACATTGCATACTCTAAGTCTTCTCTACCATTGTGTCAATGTATAGCTTTTTTAAAAATATAGTTGAAATATGCTATTGGAATATGCTCAGGGTAGGTAGGCTCTGTCTCTGATCTTATGTTAAATGTCACTTTCTCAAACAAGCCATTCCTGGTCCCAATTCTTAAAACACCCACTACTCAGCCATTATCTAGTCTATTACCCAGCTTTATTATTTTTTTGATGCCTCTTACCACTAGCTGAAATTATTCTATTAATTTTTTTAATTGTTTGTGTTTTCCCCAAGGACCTCAAATGTCTAATTCTCCACTGTATCTCTGTTGCCTAGGACAGGGCCAGGCACTTAGTGGGGGCTCATTTCACATCTGTGGTTGTATAGGTGAGTCCAAATCAGTCAGTGCCTTCTCTCCCCGTAGACAGGCTTGCATAGCAAGTCACATAAGGAGGACTTCTCAGTGAGGACTGAATTAGGACAAAAGCAGTAGATGAATCAAGGCCTAAGTATATTTGGGGCATTGCTCTCCCATTAGGGAGAATCTGTGAGTGGTTCATAAGTCCTGGAGATCTTGCCTGGGGAGTCTCCCTAGGAGTCTGTTCTTCTTTCTGTAGATGGCCGTGCTTGGCCCCCCTCACACCGCTCTTTCTGTATGACTCCTTCTTTGGTCCTAATTTTGGTCTTCTAGACCCAGAGCCATTCTTTTTCTTTAAAGGTAGCTTTGCTTATCTTTTGGTCATTATGTTGATCTTAAAGTTTATTTCTCAGAGACCGCTCTTATCTCCTTTATTTCCAAGTTCTTAGGGGAAATTTTACTGTTACCTCCAAAGTGAACTATAAACCACTGTTACAAAGTTCTCATGGTAGAGTGATTGTTCTTGAGAGTGAATAAAAACAAAGATTAAAAAATGGGAACAATGAAATATACTGAGTATTTTTTTCCATTATATTTTCAGCTGAAAATGCAATCTACAAATTTTGCTTCTTAGCTTCCAGATATTCTTTAGTGAGAAGTATGAGAAATCAGCTGAGCCATTTTTAGAAACTCTGGCCCGCCCTCTTTGGATTCAGAAGCTATGCTGTGCAAGGAAAACCAGACCAAGAGCCTTAAAAGGTTTTGACTGTAACTGAGACTTCTGGTCTGGATGAATGTATTATATTTGGGTGCTAAATAGGCAAAGTAGGCATATCTGCTTCCTGATTAAGGTCTTCTTGAGGAGAATATTATTTGTATTCCTGGAAACATGATAGCAGGAAAGAAGCAAGGCGTAGACTAGCTAACATAGGCTAAATGACATGGCTGGATAATAAAAAGAAGTCTTGAAGTGACTTAGCTGGAATCGGCCTTCCAAAAACCTACTTTAGATAGATTCTACTCAAAATCACCTCCACGTGACATTTGCGTCTGTATCTTTGATTTAGGCCTGCTTCTCCAAGTTAGAGCATTCAACAGAGACTCTGTTTACAAGATGTTCTGACTGGGCTGTTCCCAGAATGAAATGTGCCTGACATCTGGAGTTAATGCAGATATCTAGTGATTCATCACAGGGGGTCGTGAGGGCCTACTCAGAAAAAGGGTGGAATCTTCTCCACTTCTGGGATTTGGCACATCAGATGTGCCTAATAGACTGAAGATGATGGGAGTCCAGGGAAAACTGGGTTCCTGTTAGAGGATTCATGGTCGCCATGGGGCAAGGAGTCTGCTCCAGTGTGAGGTGAGAAAGGAGAGTGATGGGTTGTGGTACAGTATGTTACCAGCCCTGAAACCCATCCTGAGCAGGCACCAAAGCAGTGTAGATAACTAGGGAGAGGAAAAGGCTGTCATGTGACTTTGAGGACCTCCTGATTGGCTGAAGATGACTTTCCCCTTGTTTGGCAGGTGCAGAGGGAAAGATTGTTCTCTTTCTCTCACTGCCGGAGCCTAAATAGTGAGCTCTGCCTGAGACGGCAGTGGTAGCACCAGGATGACAGCTATGGGTATAATGGTCCAGGATCTGATGGCCGTGGCAGTGAGCAACAGCCAGGGTTGATTCTAGGGCATATCTAAGGCATAGCCTTGGATTCACAGAAATTCTTGATAAAGGGAACTCTCAGTGGAACTAAACTTCTGACATCAATAGTTGGAGGCTTGGAGAATTCTGATCTTAATGTTAGCTTGACCGTGTGTTAAAGCCTGAAGCATTCAAATTATACCATCTTTTAGTGGTTTCCAACACATAACTTAAATAAGCATCAGTTTAAGATTGAAGGCAAAATATCTTTCTTTTCTGGGAAGAGTATTTTCCTTTCCTTCCTTCAGACCATTATTTTTTAAGAAGTAGGTCTCAAACCATTTAGTAGGTTGTGAAATCAATTTAGTGAATTAAAGAGCTAAAACAATGAGTGGAAAAGTATTATACAAAGTAAGGATAAGTGCTATGTTGTATAACTTGGTTTTAATTATATAGATATATATGCGCTTGGTCATGATGTAAAATTTGTGTCTTTCTCTGAGTCAAGGCCAGAATAGTTTGATACTTACTGCTGTAGACCATTCTCAACTTTCCTCAGTATCTTTGAGATGTGCTTTAATTTTGGAACGTATCATGCAAGTGAATGTAATCTGGTGCTATTTTGTACAACATTTTCTTTTTTGTTCTTATATGGGAGTATAACTTACACGAAATGCCCATTAAATTGGCAACCCCAAAGACATATGCCAAATCTCAGGAAACCGGAAGATGAAGGTGATTTATCTGTTGGTGGGTATGAGGATGTTAAAAATTTTTATTTTCTCAAAGCCTAATGTGTGACTGTAATCTCTTTTTTTCTTTTTTGGTTGATATGTGCTATGGTCTTGATGTGTTCCCTCAAAATTTGTATGTTGAAACTTAACCACTTCAGTACCGCGCTCACCGGCCGTGAAACCTTGCCCACAGCCAGCACTCATAGTCCGCATGATAGTTTGTGCTGTGCATTGACAATGAATCCGTTTTGCTCTTGTGTGATGAGGAAAGCTTTAAAGCACTGAAAGCTTGTTTTACTTTACAGGCAGCTTTAGGAAAATAACTATAATAACTCCTACTAAGGGCTTATTAAAAGATCACAGATTCATAGTAACTTATTAGCTGAACGTACACACTGCAACTGCAGAGATAAAAGCTGTAAAAGTAAAAGCTTTTGGCTGTCGACTAAAGTCGATGTTCGGCTGTGCAGTTTATCTGTGGCTGTAGACTACGCGTTCATCTGTGGCTGTCGACTATAGTCGATGCTCGTACCGAAGTAATTAATCACCAATGTGATAGTGTTAAGAGGTGGGGGCCTTTGGAGCTAATTAAGTCATAAGGGCTCTACTCTCATGAATGAGATTAGTGACCTCGCTACAAAGATGTGAGGGAGCTAAGGCAGCAGCAAGGTGCCATCTTAGAAGTAGAGAGCGAGCCTGCCCCAGACAACGAGTCTGCTAGTGTCTTGAGCCTGGATTTCCCAGCCTCAAGAACTATGAGAAATACATTTCTATTGTTTATAAAACACCCAGGCTAAGGTGTTTTGTTGTAGCAGCCCAATCAACTGACAATGTGTCTTTTTAGGGAAGCTGGATACTAGTAGACAAGTGTCTTGGGAGTATGGTTTCATAATGGTGCTTAATAGTGGCAAAGTTTTTTCCTATAATTAGTGCCTAGATTGTATAAGAATATTTGACATCATTCACTAATAAAAACAGTTGGAAAAAAAGGATGTTTGATATTTGAAAGGCTAATTTTAGATATTTAGAAGACCCAATTATAAGGAAAAAAATCTGTCTCAATTAATTATTGAGTAATTATTCCCCCATACTCTGCCCAATCCAATGCTGGAAAACAGGCCAAATACTAAATAAATCCTTTTTGATTATTAAATCCTTTTGATTATTATTTTCATCATGATTTTGGGATATGATCTGAGTCTCAGACCTAGCACCTCTTTTTCCTACATATGAATGCTCTTGGTTAAGACATGGGAAAGGAAATCTGGAAAAATTAACCTTGGTGGTTTTTGACATATTATTGTGGAAGATCTTTGAGTATTCAGGAATGCACATGCATTAATGTATTTAGAGTTCAGAATGGAAGCATTAATTATCAAGGTGTTCAACAAGTCTACCAGATTGTCCAGCTGTGTAGTCTTTAATTAGCAAAAGTAGCATGGAAAATGGCAATTATCATAGACTTCACAATTTGAAAGAAACTATGAAAACAGAATTTAGAGAAAAGTGATAAATATCATAAAAAGATTTGAAAATGAGTCCAGTGAGAAAAATCTGAAGAAACAAGCATTACTTTGATGAAAGAATGTTATTAGGGATTTTTACTTAAAAATGTTTATTTAATAAGAATTATGAGCTATCACTGAACAATAGCCATTTGTTTTTGTGGTTTCAGGGGATTAGATATTTGTAGGAGCAATCACCAGAGATAGAATAGAAGTTAACCCTTTCCTTGCCTAGAGAGTTTTCAGTTCATTTCTACTTCAGTGCATTGGCCTCATACCCCTCTACAGGTGTGAGAAATTTAAGTTGTTACAAGTATAAGGTAATGCCAGGCATGGTGACAAGAGCCTGTAGTTCCAGCTACTCAGGAGGCTGAAGTGGCAGAGTCACTTGAGCTCAGTAGTTCTGGACTGTAGTGCACTATATGGATTGGTGTTCACACTAAGTTCAGCATCAATATGGTGACCTCCCAGGAGAGGCAGACACCAAATTGCCTAAGGAGAGGTGAACTGGTCCAGGTTGGAGCAGGTTGGAAACAGAGCAGGTCAGAACTCCCTGTGCTGATCAGTAGTGAGATCACACCTTGGAATAGTCCCTGTATTCCAGCCTGGGCAACACAGCAAGATCCCATCTCTTACCAAAAATATAATAGTTCTGGTTTTTTTTATACTAGACAGTTAAGATGAATGGATACAAGGATGGGGGAGCTCATTTTTTTTTTTAATTAATAAGAAGATCCAACCTGTGTGTATTTTTATTCATCACAAGCAGGAATGTGAGTAGTTTGAAGTAGGGATGTAAATAAAGTCCTGGGGTCTGTTTGAGTAGGGGTGTCATACCCTGAATAAGGTGAGAACTTATTTCCTTCTTTTTGTTGTTTTCTGCTACCTTGCCCACTCTTTCCTCTTCAAAATTTTAAATCTCAAAAGAAAGGAAGCATGTGATCTAATTAAAGTGAAATGGTACTAAGGTGTGAATTACTAGTATCCTAACATGGAAGTGGGTGGAACAAGAAATGAACATCTTTAACAAGAAACATTAACAAATCAATTGATTTCCAGGTATGGGATGTGTAGAGACCCTGGCTCTTACCTTTGGCTGCATGGTAGAATCTCTTGGAAAGCTTTAAAAAACCCATTGCTCTGGCCATGTTCTAGACCAGCTACCTCAGAATCTGGGTTTGAACTCAGCATCAGTCTTTTAACAACTCCCCAAGTGTTTTCACTGCACAGCCAAAGCCAATAACCCATGGAAGGAGATACTTTTGAGCAGAAGGTTTTTGGATATATCTTGCTTTTTTCATTCATGCTCCCTTTCCTCCCAGCCAGACAGCCAGGGATTTAAAGTCACTTTTTTAGGAGCAAAGGCTTCTGCATGATTTGTTTGAACCTCTTCAGTTTTTCAAGTGACCTCATAAAGTCAGTACAAGCAAAGGGAAGGAAGGGAATTAAGTACATACCAGACACTAGCCTATATACCTTAAATATATTATGTTATGTTATTCTCTTACATTTTTTAAATACACAAGAAATGATTGAATGAAAACTAATAGACTTAGACGTGTGAATAATCGGCAGATCTTCCTTAGGAAGAGTTAGTTCCCACTTCTACACTGTAAATCTGTGTGCTTATTTTCATTTTATTTGTCCTGGGACAGGGCATCCTGGACATTTTGCACTTTAGGGATATGACTTGGGGGAGAAATCCTTATCACAAAAGTTCTGTTTGCAATTTCAAAAATAATACATCAGTGAATATTTAGAGGTAAGTCATATTGGGTAAAAAAAACTTGAGGTTATTAAAGAATGGTTACTTCAAGAAGACATCCAAAGATGATGAGGTATTTTAGCTTATTTGAATTTTTCTGTACTATATTTTGTACAGACAAATGTAGGATTTGTATAAGTGGGTACACAGTTACCTTATTATCATGGCAAAAACTATTGGTAAATACCTGTGTGGACTTGATTTGCTGGATTCTGTATAAATGTGTTACTTCTGGTAACTTCTGGTTACTTCTCCCTTAAGTATATATATATGTATATCTGTTGGATTATGTCTTTTACAGTGAATAATGAGCTAGATAAATCAAAAAGAATCTAAACTCTATATGGATTCATACAGAAGATGACTTTTTTTATGCATATGATTTCATGCTTCATTTTACTTCTTTCTGTATTTTGTGATATACATGTATATGTGTCTCTTCTTATTAGTTATAAGCCTGAGGTGTCAATATTTTAAAAATAATATTTCTTTAGAAAATTTCATAAATTAAGGTGTAGATATGTAAAAATATATTGTTAGAAATGATGAGTTTTCTCAGAGCTAGAAGACAGATATCTGTTTTGCTGTTGTTTAAGGTTTTCAGAATTGTTAGAATTAGCATCTCCTACCCATATACAGCAACTATATGTTCTTTGTCTCAAAATCATAAATATAAGAATAAATATTTCATACCTGTTTAATGTGGTTATCCTAAAATTGACTACATCTTTTAAAAGGTAATTCCATAAATGCATTGCAGGTTTCTAGAACAAATTTATTGAACCTTAAAAGATTAAAACTTTATAAAGACTATGCATTTATTTAATAGAATTTTATGGTTTCTGCTTTTATTTTAAAAAGCAAATGTTTTATTACTCATCAAAGTTGATTCTTTTTTATTCGTCTGTGGTCTTTTATTGATATTTTGTAGATTTATTAGCCAAAGATAGCCAAAAACTCTTACTCCAAACTGAAACTATTTAAGATGATTATGTTTCTCTTTCCTTATATCATGACCCCAGCTAGACATCACTGCATAAATTCTACACCTACAACTATTCTCACCCACATCTGACTTCAAACTAGTGACATAATGCCTAGCACACACTCTTCTCTCTATTGGAAACCCTTCGTGTATGCTCAGACACACTACTCTATGAGCATCTAGTACCTTGATTCATAATTTACCATCAGTGTTTACTACCTGGCATTTTTATTTGCTTTTTTTTCATATGTTATTTTGTAGTTTCCTCAAACAAGTCTAAAAACTTTTTAAGGAAAGGTTCAACTTTACGTAAAATTGCAAACACTATTTTGGTTAATGAATTGATTGGATCTTCACAGGTCATTTAATATTTTCTTTTTGTTCTTTCTAAGTGGCATTAGCATGCTGGGGAAACCATAAATTCCCAAGGATATTTCAGAGAAATAATAAAATTTACTCACAAGCATTTTAAAGTTAGTATAATTGCTCATAGAAGCTTTGAGGTTAGGGCTTGGCTGAAAAAACAGAATTTTGCCAGAATTAACTCAGAGCAAAATTTGACATTTTTCTTAATAAGAATGAGGTGTTAAGTAGCCTTAAGTTTCTTCAAAGACAACAGACTCCAGTTAATATAACCCAAAGTTTGGCCAAATTAAATCTAAAAGCCCTATAAAAGTCCTTTATGAGTTCAATTCTTTAAAATTTTCATTGTGTAACATATTCGTGTTTGAGAGAAAGTGGAACTGTGATCCCAATTTCATCTTGGACCAGTTGGCAGCTTAATATTCATTTACATCCATTCTCCATCCAAGTGAGAGAATGTGCTCACTCATGGCATTCTCTCTAATAGCTCCTACTGTGGGAGTCTTGGTATTAGAGGTTAAAACAGGTACACTAAGATATTTAAATCAGTCATAAATATAACCATGCACACTGTTTTTTCTGTAGTAAGGAGAACAAATGGGAAGGACTAGAAATGAAATGCACTGACATCTTGATTAATAATACCTGGGACCAAAGGTCCTCTTTCAAGGAGGAAAAAACATCTATAAATCAGATGAAGCTGAGAGATTTTTGTTTGTAGTTGGATAACAATGCCTCATGGCAGCTTCTCTTTGTTCTGAATTGCCTGGACTTGAACCAAAATCTGGCATCCAAGTTTTGTTACTAATTTTATGATGTAGTAATGCCTCCATTTTCTGTGTCTCAGCTTCCTCCGTTTGTAAAGTGAGAGAACTAAAGAGCACCTTCTAGCCATAACACTTTATGAAGATAACCAGGCATGCACTAAGCCTGCAGTCCCCAAGCCCCAGGTTGGGATGGCACCTGGCCACACAGCAGGAGGCAAACAGAGAAGGGTGAATGAGTGAAGCCCCATCTGCACCCACAGCCGCTCCCCATCACTGGCATCATCCCCAGAGCCCTGTGCCCCATCAGAGCAGTGAGGGGCATCAGACCCTCATAGGAGCACTAACCCCACTGCAAACTGCACACGTGAGGGATCCAGGTTGTACACTCCCCATGAGAATCCAACACCTGGTGATTTGAGGTGGAGCCAAGGGGGTGATCCCCACCCCCAACCCCCTATGCCAACCCCACCACATCCGTGGAAAAACTGTATTCCATGAAACTAGTCCCTCGTGTCAAAAAGGTTGGGTACTGCTGCCCTAAGCAAACTGTCAATTCTGCCAAGTTTGTGTCCCTGATCCCCAATCTCTTCTTTCTGCATCTTGATGAAGGCTCTTTCTTCCTCTTCAAGTACCTGAAGTTCTTTACTCTTCTAATAATAATATTAACCAGCTACTTAGCCTTTATGCTTTGTTTTCCTCAAAGTGCATGCATCATCCCAGTTAATCTTTATAATAATACTTGGCCCTCTGGCTAGGGACCTGAGGCACAGAGAAGTTAATTGACTTGCCTAAGGTCATATAGCTATACAGTGGTAGAGCTAGGAATGAAAACTAGGTCTTCTAATCCTACAGTCTGTGTTAACCTTTTTTAGATTAGTAATTTCTTTGAGAATGTGATGAAAACTAAACCATCTTCTCAAGATATTTCACACATATGCCCATAATATTTTGCATACTATTTCAGGATACTCTTTGAAACTCATTCACCGGGGACTCCAAGTTAACAGCTATAGTGTACTGTATCATATTGCTTTTTCAGTTCACTTTTTCCTGATTTCACAATGGAATGATTCTGAGAGAGAGAGATAGATATTAAAAATGCGTACTTGATTCCACAGTCTTGTGTTTGTAGAAAATAGCCATCTGAATTCTTGTTTGCCCTAGGTTTCTTCACATACATGAATGTCAGGGGCTTTGGGGAAACCCTCAGTCCTAGGTAGAAGGTGGGATTGCAGGAGAGATCTTCACCTTGAAAAATCAACTCCTTAGTCTCCTCTTTAAAGCATAAATTTCCTTTATCTTCCCCAGAGGCTTTCTTTCTGTAATTACAGATAAAGCATTAAATATCAATGTCATTGGGATAAGTAATGCATTAGCTTACATTCACACCAAGAATAAATACCAGGGGCTTTCTTAGAAAAGGTTTTTTTGGTTTTTTTTTT
>VBSM01002121.1:29544849-29587693 GCA_008086735.1 Cheirogaleus medius | reverse complement strand
GAGACAGAGTCTTGCTCTGTCACCCTGGGTAGAGTGCAGTGGTGTGATCGTAGCTTACTGCAACCCCAAACTCCTGGACTCAAGCAATCCTCCTTCCTGCCTCAGCCTCGAGAGTAGCTGGGACCACAGGCACATGTCACCACGCCCGGCTAACTTTTTCTATTTTTGGTAGAGACATGGTCTTGCTCTTGCTCAGGCTGGTCTCAAACTCCTGACCTCGAGCAGTCCTCCTGACTCAGCCTCCCTGAGTGCTAGGATTACAGGAATGAGCCACCGCTCCAAGCCCTCTCCCTCATTTTCACACTAATTATCGCCTCCCTTCAAAGAGTTAGATTCAGGTGAGTTTGATAAACTGAAACAGCAAAGTGAGTTCTTACAAGGAAGTCCTAGAATAAGAACTCAGACAATAAGCATTCAGAATCTAGAAAGACTTGTTTTTTTGTACTCAAAAATTATTGAGAGCAACACTGGTACCTTGAACACAGTAGCTACTCTGTTAATATTTACTAAAGACATCAATGAAGAAGAAATGAAATGACACATTCAGAAGAGCTAGTTTCATGCCACAAATATTCCTTACTATATGCCTTTTGAGGTGTTAGACTTAGTTTTCATCCCTGCATGCCTCGCTTTCTACATATAAGAAATGAATACACCAGTGCTTTATGAGACAATGCCTTGCTCTTTCAGGTAGCAAAGTTTAGCCCACCTTTCTGTTAGCACAGAAACACTAGATTGGGAGCTTCTTGAGGATAGAGACTTTGTTGAATCAAGTTTAGATCTCTGTGCTTAGGCATGTTGAAATTACAGGGTGTTGCAGGATGTTAGATTAAGTGTTAGGAGGACCCTCTGCTAGTTCACACATCTGTGCTACCGTGAGTTAAAGCAAAACAGGACTTTTGTTTTGTTTTTTTGTATTTTTTTTTTTATTAGCCCACCTCCCATCTTTGTCTCTCCATTCTCTCTCCCAGGTACTCTCTACCCTCATGTGGTTTCCTCCTGATTAAAGCCATGCTATCAACACAACCACCTCCAAAGACTTGCCAATCTTCAAATGTCCTGCGTTCTAATTGGACTTGCCTCCTTTGCTCTAACAATCTTACATCACCTCCATCAGCATCATTATTTCTAGGGTGCTGAGCTTAGAACATTTGTTTTAAGTTAGTCTTAATAATATATGAAGAATATTCAGATTTAGTCCAAATTAATCTCTGCTTACTGGAATGTGTAAAAACATTGTCTTAAACTCTATGTGATGCTATAAGGTATTAACCAGGCATTCCACTTAGAAAATTTGCTGATCCTCCTCCCTGACTCACGGGGTTTACTGTGAGAACTGATGCAGCTTTGGGGAAGTGCTTTGCTGTCCTGCTATGAGATCTTGTGCCAGGAAATAATTTCTAGGCATTGTCTGGTAAAGTTCATCAACTTGCTTTGAAGCAGGCCTGTGAAAGCAATGGAGGGTTTTGTGTTGCTTTTAAACAATTTCCAAGGGAGGAGATTTTCACAACCTCCTTTGTATGTAAGTGTATAACCAATTTTGTTACCACTGATATTGCCCCTAGTAATCTAAGAAGAAGAATTTAAAAACACATGCACACAAATGTTTATACATTAAAAGAAACTATTGGTTATGTGACATATTAAATTACCAATAGATCCCTAGTGTTTCTCAGTAGTAGGAAACTTTTAAAAACATGTCCAGTAATCTGTCCAGTTTCAATCTTAAGATCTATAAGATAGTAGGCAAGATTTAGTGATTAATTAAATCATTAATTGAATCCTGGCAAGGGAAGGTAGTTGCTATATATTTATCGTTTACTTGTATTGTAGCACCACCTAGTGTTTATGGAGAAACAAGCTTTTTATAGCTTTCTTATCTTTCCTTGCCTTTCTAAATAAAAGAAACAGTATCATCTTGGCCTGTCAGCCAAAGAAATGCTACTCAGAGATGTTTCCAAATTATGAAATACAGATTGCATTACATCTGTTTCCAAAATGAAGGATTACATCTTCAGTTACCTAAAGATCAGAATTGACATTTATTGACATGCATGTATGACAGATTTTGTTGCTTTTCAAATCTAATGTCTTTTTATTTCCTAATAAAATAGCATGTAGATATTGGGAAATTACTGATTTGCTTTAACTTAAGTTGCTCGTTCAATGAACAAATCTTTAAATGGCAAAACATCAATTCTCCCAAATATAATTACTAATATAAAATCATGCCATATTAGATCCAGGGTTAACATTTACATAATGAAAATTCTGTCCCCTTCTGACAGAACTTTCACCACTAAATAAGACCACAAAACATCAACTGGGGTATTGGTGTTTAGAAGTTTGCTACCCAAAATTTTGTCCGTGAACTTAGGCAACACCTGGGAACTGTTAGGAATGCAGGATCTGTTTCTTCCTCCACTCCCTGCATTTTAACAAGATCTTCAGGTGATTCAGATGCATGTTAAAATTTGAGAAAGACAGTTTTAGACATTTCTTATACTCCCCTCCAAAAAAAGATTGAACATCAGTCAAACCAAAACTAAGGTCTTTTTTTACAATTTTGCATTTAGAATATTTTATTCTTGGAAAAAGTTAGGTGATATTCTTCTCTAACTCATGGCTTATTTCATGTAAATTATATCACTGCTATTGGGACTCACATCAGTGATTGAACAAAGAAGGCACAGTCCTTTCCTACCGGATCTGTCAGCTTCATCTCTGGGGAAACATAATCAGGGAGCCATTTAAAGCAGCTGAGAGGAAAATTGCCAACTCTGAAATTTTAGGATATTCAAACGCTAACAAAATATTTAAGTTTGCTGTGATAGAATCATAGTTTGAACAGACAATAGGAGGTGAGTCTTATATAATTCCTGGCAATTGAAGTAGAAAGGAACATTTAGAGCTTGCATTATTAAAGTTGGAAATTTTAAAAAAAGCTTCGTTTTTCTTAAACTTTAATTTTATCTTACCCATATCTTTCTTCTATTTATAAATCTAGTACGTTTAAAGATAAGTCACAGCCATTTGTTTTTTGGTTAATGTTTAATTAGTTCATAAATTTAACAAAATAAATGTCATTCAAAAATTGAGTTAAATTTCCTAAGCATTTAATCCATTTAATGATCACAAATACTGTAGATACATAATAGGATAGACTTAGAAGCCCAACTAAGCCAAATACTTCTATGAACTTAGACAAGTTTTGAAAATGTAATAAACCAAATTTATAACTATGATAAAACAGGTTCTTTTACATTACAAAATGAATCAAATTCTTACCTTTACTAAATTCATTGCTGGTAGTTATTAAACATTTCAAATTAGAACTTAAAGGTAATATTATATTTCAGATTCTTTAAAACATTTCAAAAATGTTAAGTAATGAACACCAAGATTGTCTCTACAATTACAAAACTTACTACTAAATTTAGCAAAAAGTACTGTGGGTTAGGCTTATGTCATTATCTCTATATTTCTACATTTTTCTAGTGTTTCATAGTCACACAACTAAAGAAAGCAGAAGCTGTTTGATCCAATACCAATTCTGTAACCCATTTATGGATAGGTGTAGTAATAAGACACTATGGACCAGAAAGCAAGACAGTAGTGTTACTTGTAAACTGTGGATTATCATGCTGAACCTTCTAGTCTTCCTTGTTGGTGGGGGAATCTGAGTCTATCAGCTAGGACTTAGTTTCACAACCCAGTGCATCCTTTGTCCCCTGAGTGTATTCTACCTTTATTCAATTTTTATTGCAAACTCTTTCAACATTCTTTCACCTAATTTGGGTAGATGGAATTCTGTACCCCCTACCAGGGCTATAGCTAATGTCTTCATTGCATAATCAGTGTTAATTGAAACCTGCACCTCCATCCAGAGTATAAACTGTTTTTATAGTTTATTATCTGTCTTATATATCTCCATTTTACAGTAGTTCTATTTTTAAAATTATTTTTAAAGATTTAGGGGGTACAAGTACAGTTTTATTACATGGATGTATTGCATAGTGGTGAAGTCTGAGTTTTTTGTATAATCATTACCCAAACAGTATATGTGTGTATTAATGGTAGGCATTAGGTAATTTCTCATCCCACCCACTACAGTAGTTCTATTGACATTGCTTCAAGACTGGAGTTTGGCTAAGAATGAGACAGTAGACATTGTGTTACTGGACTCTAATAAGGAAGCACAGATAGTGTAGTGTGTCAGGCATTCTGGGTTATGATTTATGCTAGGATAATTATAAGTAAACCACACACACAAAAAAAGTCTTTATGAGTTTTCTTTCAGACTTCAATATATAGAAGCCTAGTGGATTGTTCCTTAAAAGAAATGAGAGGTTTGAGAATTTACTTTTTGTCATAAATTGGGTTCCCAGGAAGCAGATTCTGAGGCCCTGAAATTTGCATGCTGGGAGTTTACTGGGGCTGAGCCCTTGGGAAAAGCACTTAGGAGAGGTGAGGAAGTCAATCAAGCAGAGGGAGAAGTTGAAGCAGCTGTGACAGAGGCCTCAGTCATTCTTGTCGGGAATTCTGATGTGGCTCCACCTACTCCCCCAGGATTTATACCCCCTCCCATTGAGCAGGCATTGGATGTGGAAAGCTCCCATGGAAGGGCGTGACCTTGGGTAAGGCAGCTGAGGGCAATTCCCAGGGAGGGTCTCAGCTGAGTGCAATCAGCAGCCAATTCTCCTGGCAGCTGGGAGAATAAGTGCCTTGATCAGAAGGCAGGTTAGGGGGAGGAAAAGTATAAATGCTGTTCACAGCATTCACTACAAGTGTTTTCTGTATTATTATTATTAAATAAGGGCCCAGGAAAGATCACAGTCTTTAGCCATGGAACTTAATTCTAGGAGAGGCAGTATTACAGCAGACTGATCCTGTAATGCAAATTGTAATGACTGCTGAGAGGCATTGTGGAGAATGCTTGAAAACATGGCAGTGATGTTGGCAGGGAGATGGCAACGAGGTTCTCTGAACCAACTGTCTCCTGCAGCTGTGAAAAGACACACAGCCTGGCTGCCAACTGTTGGGCTTATTGTGCTCTGGCTGAATTTAGTTCCCTCTTATGTCAACTTGAAATTCTATGTTGAAGAAAATTGGTCTGGTCTGCCACCATCTCCATCTCTTAGCAACTGAGAGAGATTGAAACAACAGCTGGGTAATTTGATATTGGGAACTTAAAGGTTGTGAAAATGGAATATAATGGCTGTTTGTATTAAAGGAAAGAAAAAGAGAGAATGATGTAATCCTAATGCTTGGAAATGTTTGGAATGCCACATGGGTTACAAAGAGTGAAATCCAGTTTAAACTGGCTGGACTATTTCTCTCTCAGAATGATTAAAGTTGAGCCCAGAATCTCACCCAAATACATATATTTGCCTAAATATAAATCCCTGTGGAATGTTAGAACTGCAATGTGGAAAATAGCTTGTATATTCTGTATGTTCTCTTAAGATTGACCTTCAGCTTTCTTAGCACAAATTTTGAAACACTAATTCCAACATAACATTAGTGAGAGCTTTTTAAAAAAAATTTTTATATATGTATTTATTTATTTTTCCTTTTATTTCATCATATAATGGGGGTGCAAATATTGTTAGGGTTACATACATTGCCCCTACCACCCCTCCCGGCCCAGGTGCCAGAGCTTCAAGCGTGTCCAATCCCCAGGTGGTGCGCACGGCACCCATTATGTAACTATACACTTCCTCCCCCCTCCCGCCTGCCCTCCATCCGACAAAAGATTTTTTGTTTTTTTACATTTTGGATACATTGTATAACTTTGCCTCTCCCTAAGAAGGGTTAGAGGTATGCCCTTCCCCCCCACAATGCTCGCCACATCCCTATGATGTGGGTCTCGCCCCCACCCCCGAATCCCTGGTGAACACTACCACTATTTATTTATATGTATTTATTTTTTGAGACACATTCTTGCTGTCACCCAGGCTAGAGTGCAGTGCTGTGATCATAGCTCACTGCAACCTCAAACTCCTGGGTTCAAGGGATCCTCCTGCGTCAGCCTCCTGAGTAGCTGGGACCACAGGTACATGCACCATGATCAGCTAATTTTTAAAATTTTTGCAGAGATGGGGTCTCACTATGTTGCCCAGGCTGGTCTTGAACTCCTGGCCTCAAGTGATCCTCCTGCCTCGGCCTCCCAAAGTGCTAGGATTATAGGTATGAGCCACTGTGCTTGGTAGATTGTTTCTCATTTCGATTTTTGTGGCGATGGGGATGGTGACCGGGGTGAAGTTGGGAGAAAATGAAGGGTGGTCCTCAGAGGCAGTGATGTGCTGGAAGCCTGCTGCGCAGGCTGCTTACAGCCTATGAAGGCTCTGAGTTACACATACTACAGGTAATAATGGAGTTGCCTAGCTGAAAACTAGAAAATGAAAAGTGAAAGCCAAATGAAATTGTTGAAAACAATTTGTTTTCCCTCTTCCCTGGGGCCAATGAAGAGGCCATCTGGTTTTCAAGTTAGGAAAACCAGAAAATACAGTGTTTGCCCTCAGAACGAATCAAATGTCATACTCTAATGAAAATTACAAAACAGAAAGGGAAGGAGAGCTTGGGGCAAGCTGCTTGTTTCTTGCATTCCTGTAGGTTCATAATCCAAGCATTTTCCAACTGTTAGTAAGCCTGCCTGGACAAAGTTCATTTGAAGGGGTGTGGATTTCAGGGGAGGGGACTGAAAGCCTAGTGCCTTAGATAGTAGGTAATTGTCTGGTCTTGTTTCTCAGATAACTTGTTCATCCACCACATATGTGGCTTTCATCCCAGCACATTGGGCAGGAAGCCATTGTTTACTTCACTTGGTTAGTAGTTACACTTCCTTGACACCCGTACAGCAGGCTTCCAGCACATCACTGCCTCTGAGGACCACCCTTCATTTTCTCCCAACTTCACCCCGGTCACCATCCCCATTGCCACAAAAATCGAAATGAGAAACAATCCTAAACTATCTACCAAGCACAGTGGCTCATACCTATAATCCTAGCACTTTGGGAGGCCGAGGCAGGAGGATCACTTGAGGCCAGGAGTTCAAGACCAGCCTGGGCAACATAGTGAGACTGTACGGGTCATGTATCTGCTGTTGTCAAAGTGAGCATCACTGTCTTTTTTCATCAATGCTAAAATTTAATTCCTTCCACATGAAGTGGTTCTCATTCCTTAACACCGTGTTTGGTTTTTAGGACACAACTTTGACGAGGTGAAGTAAAAATTCATTAACAAGGAACAAATCTCTTCTCCTTATCCATCCACTTCCTTGTCTCTCCAACACCCCCAAGACCACATCTATCCAACTTACAATAAATGATGCGGAACCATATGAAATTGTTGTTTTTGTAGGTCAAATGTAATTGAATACAGGTAATTTCACATGGTTCAACCTGTATGTATACAAGCAAGTTCTCTGGTGAAAAAGCTGAGTGACTTTGAATAGCATCCTTTGAATTCTCTGAGGAAAGAAGAAAGGCTTCAAGGTAAACAAACTTATTTGTAACCAAATTAAATTCCAAGTGGGGCTGGCTTACAATTCACAGACACATGAAAGGAATAGGAATTGCATTTTGCAGGAAACAAGCACTTTTCCCCTGAGGGAGATGAGGATTTAAGTTTCCTTTGTGAAATATATTTCCAGTTCACTGGGTCCTATGGTTATTTTAGAAATTCTGTTTGATATTTGCACTTGACTCATTTTCCCGAGTTTGTTCTGATTCCAGATCTCTGTTAACTTTCTATAAATTTGTTTATATGTTCTCTGCTTTGGAGAATAGGAAGTATATCAATTTCTTGGCAAAACAGATGAAAACTCTAACCTTCCATTCATTTTGGAAAGAGGTGTACATATGTTCGCTTCCACAGCTCTAGCATATTCGTTCTCTATTTTATATTTTTATTTGAGACACAGGAACTATATTTTTAAAAATTTTCTCTCTAGAAATAAACACATAGAGCTACAGTCTGACGACTATTCCTTGTATAAAGGAATGGGCATCTCAGTGTAGTGCTGTTTTATACTTTACTTTCAATGATTTATGAATCTATAATAATCACAATGAACTTTATTCAACACTTACTATGTGTCAGGCACTTTGCATGCTCTATCACATTTTCATCCTCACCCAGTGATTGTGGGTCCTAGTTAACTTACTTAACAAATGAGTGACCTGAGGCCCAGAGGTAAAGTTTCTCTTCCAAAGACCCACAGTTGTTACTAGTAATGCTAAGACTCACCTTCAGGTTGTCTATAGAGCCTGCTGATATCTTAATTGTTTCACCATTCTGCCTTCAAATTGACTGCAACTAATTCAGGCATGGCCCCCAATTTGTAATTTTTAAGTGATTGTGTGTGTTGTTAGTTCTTGTTTCAAAAGTGACATTTGGGCGAGGTATCTTGAAAGACTTATGGTAGGTGCATATTGACAATTCTATGAAGAGCAAAGCTTCAAAAGAAGTATCTAATGAATTTTCTCAATGTGGAGAACCAAGCAAAACTCCAGCTTTGTTTGCAGGGTTGGTAGCATACAACCAACCCACTTGCCTGCATCCTGACATCTTAATCTAATGAGCAGAGTCTGTAGCCAGACATCGTTTTCACCTCTTTTGACTACCTATATAAAATTTTAAAACCCACTGTTAACTAGCAGTACTCATACAATGTTATAATTATTATCTATTTGGTGCCTTTAAATTTTTCTGTTTCTGTGCAGAAATGAACATTTAATATATTGTTCTTAACATATTTCTATGGTATATTTCCTAGGATTGTTACCAAAAGCTTGGCACTTGTCCCCGAGGCTGGATCAGAAGAACGAGGACAAGTGGTTTGAGGAGAAGGAAAGAGAGGTTTATTAATTTGCTGGCAAATCAGGAGGTTGGCAGACTCCCATCTTAAAGTACCACTGTCCTGCCTCTGTGCAGGAATACAGAGCGTTTAAAGGGGAGGTTTTTGGCTTCAGGCTATTGCTGTTTAAATATAGTTGTTGGTTCTGATTCACGCCATCTTCAGCTAAGACAATCTCATGACCTCGCCTTCTCCATCCTCCCTTCCCCTCTACCCCCAAGTAGGGGAGGTTTTAGAAAGACAGAAAGCATTTTTACCCCTTTTCAAGCCATTTCTCCTGTTACAGGATCTTATATTTATCAATTCAACAAATATTTATTGAGTGCATACCAGATGTCAGAAACTGTTCTTGCCATAACAGTGAAGAAAACTGATAAAATTTCTGACCTCATGCACTTAACATTTTCATAGTGATTAGTTTTTAAAAGGGTTATCAACAGAAGACTAGGGCAGGAGGGTGGATCTACAGAAGCAATTCCTTAGAGTTGAGAGGCCTGGGGAGAAATGCGTAATGCTTCCTTATTCAGGATCCCCCAAAGTCATCTCAGACCCCACTCGGACAAGAGTAAACAGCAAAATGGGGGCTGGAAGAGGTTTAGGTAAAGCTTTACTTGTGTAAATTATCCTCAAAGATGCATTATATTAAGATATTTGTATAGCAATGCAAGTCTCCTAGTGGGTTTTATCCTTCTTTCTTATACATTGACTTTTATCTAGCCATATTTTACTTGTACCAAATAAGTATTAAAAATTTAGATACTGGGTCCCAAGTTGAAGATCTTTCTGAATCATTGTTAAAAATAGTAAAGAGAGAGAAAAATCTATAAGGAGAAGCAGATGAAGAGGGAAGCTGAGGGTGGGGTTCATAGTTCTCCCTAGCAGTGACTGAGGCTGGCAAGTTGAACCTCAGCTCTTAGGCAACTTAGTTTCCATGTGTGTGAGTATCTGTCCTGAAAAACTAATTTAGTGCTGTAATTCCAAGACTAGTTTTGTATCACAGACTTGCAAAAAATGCCTTGTAGCGTAATTATTACTTTGGACCCAAAAATCAGATTTAGCCAGATCTTTTCAGCAATGAAGCATTTTTATTTATAGAGATCTTGCTACAACTGAGAGGCAATTTAGAGTGGTAGTTAAGAGAGTTGAGTCTTGGAGCCCAACTGTCTGAGTTCCAATTCCAGCTGTACTTCTTACATGGCTGCATGAGATGGCTGACTGTACCTCATTTTCCTCTTCTGTAAAGTGATGGTCATGATGATAGCATCTACCTCATAGGACTCCAGTGAGCATTAAATTGGATAGTATTTGTGAAATGCTTAGAATGATGCCTGTCCATAGTAAGCACTTTATAAATGTACCTAGTATGATGAGAGAGTCTTAGATTCTCCTGTCAATAGGCAGTGCATGGCTGGGGTTTTGCCTCCCCAGTCAATCTTTCACATACTTTACAGGCATAGTGCGCATTGGCCCTAAATGCCAAAAGCAAACTGTCTCAGAGCAAAGGCATGTGCTGAGCATTTACCATGTATGGAGTTTTGAGTGTTCTTATTTAATGATTAAGAGCAAACATCAGTGAATGTTGTTGCTAAGAAGCATCACACACACACACACACACTCATGAGTGTGCCAACAAGCCAAGTCCCTGTGTGATTGCCATCAAATGTGTCAGGAAGACCTCATGCTCAGATCTGTGAAACTATGGAATCGATATCAGGGAGATGAGGTTCCTTCTGCTAAACAGATGACTGGATGATTAAGTACGTGAATAGTGAGAGGGAAAATTCCAAGCTCCAGCTGGAGTCAAGATATGAAACAGCAGAAGCTAAGCTAGCAGTCCCTGGGTGACAAAGATAAAAGATGGACTGCATGTGGGAACGCCAAATGGGGTAGAAGACATATCAGAGGAGACCTCTACCATAAGAAAATACACAAAAATGTAATTTGATGCCAGAAATAATAATCAACTTATAAAAAACTAGATTTAGCCTTAATATAGGTGCCAGTCAGGGGAAAGGTGAACATCTTGGTTTATTTTATAGGGCTCACCTAGAACACATGAACTACATTGTGATGATTAGAAATGAAGAAAGACGATTATGGCTTTTCAGGCAGGAGATGGGATGGACAGAGGTTGGCTGCACAGGTAGAGGGAGAGAAAATGGTTGCATTAAGATAGGAAATGGAAGAGAAGCATATAAACAGGGTGTAATGGCCAAGAATTCCTGATTTCTACTATGTGTTTTCTTTGGCTTAGAATAAAATTAGTATTGAAGAGGAAGGAGATAGTCTCAAATTAGAGGGAATAGAGGAGAGGATGGAGCTGCCCACTTCTATTTCCATGAGAATTTGACATGTTAAAGGACCCCTAGGAATGTGGAGAGAATGCTTTCTGAGAAGAAATTCCATTGACTCAGTGGATTTAGCCTTAGGAACATATGGCTTATACAAGTAAACACCCACTTCTTTTTAAAAGCATTATATACAATTTCTTTTAAAAATCACTTCTATTGTTTTTCTCTGATTATATGAATAATATGTATTCTTATAAAAATGAGGAGAAAATAAAAATCACCTATGGCCCACTAGAGAGACCCACTATTACCATTTACTTTTTCCAGTTTTTGTTTACATATATGAATAAATTAGACTCAGACTGCATCACAATTTTATACATTGTTTGTTTAACTTAATATTATATCCTGAACTTTGTGTGTGTGTCATATAGATGGGCCCATATATTTTTTCTCACAACTCTTGTGCTTAGGAAATCTCTACTAATTACTAAGGAGTTTTGCTAAGATCTGAATGTGTGTGCCCCCCCATCCTTCCGAATTTATATGTTGAAGTCCTAACCCCCAAGGTGATGGTAGTAGGAGATGGGACCCTTAGGAGGTGACCAGGTCATACGAGTGGAGCCCTCATGAATGGGATTAATGCTCTTATAATGGAAGCCTGGGAGAGACCCCTTGCCTTTCTATCATGTGAGGACATAGCAAGAAGCTGCCATCTATGAACCAGAGAAAGAACCTTCACCAGATACTGAATCTACCAGCACCTTGATCTTGGACTTTGCAGCCTCTAGAACTGTGAGAAATACATTTCTGTTGTTTGTAAGTTCCTCAGTTTATAGGTTGTAGAGTTCTTTAACTTCCTCATACTGGTGTGTGACGGTTTACGCCCTGTGGAGCCATTTTGGGATTTGCAGGGTGCCTTGACTTGTGAGAAGAAAAAACAGTATTTCTGCAAATGTAAGGGAATTGGACCTTGGAGTTGGGATTTGTGTCTCTTTTAATTTTTTTAATTTTCAGAGACTGTATCTTGCTCTGTCACCCAGGCTGGAGGGCAGTGGCATGATCATAGTTATCTGTAGCCTTGAACTCCTAGGCTCAAGCAATTCTCCTATCTCAACCTTCAAGTAGCTGGGACTACAGGTTCACACCACCATACCTGGCTAATTTTTATTTATTTATTTTAGAGATGGGATCTTGCTATGTTGCCCAGGCTGGTCTCAAACTTCTAGCCTCAAATGATCCTCCTGCCTCAGCCTTCTGAGTAGCTGGGATTACAGGCATGAACCTCTGCACCTGGCTTGTGTCTTTTAATAGTTTTCTTTGAGATATTTGACTAAATGTCTATTTCATAATTCAAACAAATGATAGGGAGCTACTTGGTTGAGAGAGAAATATTGGCTACTATGTCAGATATTGAGAAGAAAGACGTAGCTGAACTATTCTTTAGAGTTGGATGAAAAATCATAGCCCCAACTGAGAATGTTGGGGTTACAGGTGAAGAGGAAAAATATTCACAATTGACTTGAATAGTAAATTCTTCTATGTAAGATCTTGTATCAAAGAAAGATCTGTGTTAAACCCTGAAGTCTATTGATTGAAACAATAGTATAATATGCAGAATCTAAAGGACATACTTCTTAAACATTTGTGCCCTAGTCATAATGAAGGTACCCATTCATGGTCATTCATGCTTTCTGATGTTGGATTTCTTTCCATGATTTGTAGATATTTATGTAAAGTGACTAATGTAACTATTCTGAGGGAAGGAAGCAAACAATTTTGTGATTTGGTATAAACCAGAATGGAGCTAAAAGATTTGTAGTACACAAAGATTTTTTAAAAATCTGTTTTCGTTTGTCATGTGTTTGGATTTAAGTGTCACTGCAGTAGGCAAGGTTTGGTTTGTAAAGTGATGTAAGACATACTCTCTCAGATGCCAGAGTTCAATACAGTTTTACTCAATCAGGCCAGTTCTGATTCTTATTCTACTTGAGCCCTCATCCCTACCCACCCAAGCCTGAAGATCCTACTGGTCCAGGAAAGTATCTGCTTCAACCAGGAAACCAAGTAGAGAATTAATTCATATTTACAAAATCATATATGGTAAGGATACTTTAAAAATATGAAACATCCTTTGTTGATATATATTTAATAAAAATGTAAAAAACATCAAACAACAGATAAATGTGAATTCTCCTTTCATATTCTGTAGAGATAAGTTTTGTTGACAACTTGGTATATATTCTTTTAGTCTTTTAGTCCATATTTATATTGATATTTATATAATTTAAAAATATGTTGGTTACTATCATATAACCAACTCTCTTCATATACTTTAGGATCTCTTTTTGCATATTTATATATTGATCTACTTTATTTGTTAAGTTTTATTTATTGATTAATTTGTGATTAGATTATGCATGCAAAGATACAAAATTTCAAAGATGGTAAATAAAATGGTAAACACTGAAAAGGACACCTTCCCCTCTGCTTGTTCTCCTGCCTCACAGTTCCTCTTTCCAGAGGTAGTCACTACTATCAATTTCATGTATACTCTTCCAGAGCAAATACAAATGGCATCAGTCTCTTCAGTATGCCAGCCAAGTTGTAACATCCCCTAGCCTGAAGGAGAAGGACCTCTTCCTTGACTTGTATATTCCCTTCCAGCTACCACCCAATTTCCTTGCTCCTCTTATGGCACTAATCCTTGAAAAATTGTCTCCAATTACTGTTTCTAATTCCTCTTTTCCTACCCTCTGATGATTTCACTGTGTTCTCAGTTTTCATCCCATATTTAAGAACTCATTGTTATGGGTGCTATACAGAACTGGCCCCATCTTTCCAACTTGGAACATTTTGAAGGGCCATCCCAGTTTCAGATTTCCCTATGGAGTGAACTGGCATGTTAGTTGAGACTGTATTATAGCCCAACTTTCCCCAACCCTGCTTGCTTCTGTCCTTCCCCTCCTTTAGCAGGGCATCCTAAGAGCACTCCCTAATAAACTTCCTGCACACTAATCTCCATTTTAGAGTCTGCTTCCCAGGAAACCAACCTTCAACATCCTCTGGTGGTTTCCAATCTCAGAATAAAAGCCTGAAGTCCTTGTAATAGCTCTATGCGGTCTGTCCCTGTCTTCCCACTGCCAGCCTTTCTGGCTGCATCTCTTACATTCTCCCCTTTGTTCAGTTCTGTTTAGCCATTCCCTAAATATACTGAGCCTACTCCTACTCCTGAACATATGTACTTTATCTCCTGACTTCCTGGGATACACTTTCCCTAGACATCCTCCTTTCTTAACCCTGATTTCCTTTACGTCTCTATTCAGATATCACCATGTCAGAGAATCTTTTCTGAGCACTCCATATAAAGCAGCATCCTTACTACTGCCCTAGGGTTCTCTATTCTTCTATTCTGCTTTTCTTTTACTTCAGAGCACTTAACTCTCTCTGACACATACTATATTTTATTTACTTACTATCTGTCTTTTCCTGTTTTGTTCTCTGCTATATTCCAAGGGCCTAGAAAAGTGGTTGGCACAGAAAATATGTTCAAGTAATATTTATGAGTGAATGAATGATTTCTTTTTCATGTAAATGATGTATCTTTTACATAAATGTATTGCATGTTGAATTTTTTCCATCTAACAATACATCTCAGAAAACATCCCAAATCAGAATATAAAAAGCTGCCTTATTCTTTTTAATAACTGCATAGTTTTCCACTACATATACAAACACAATTTAATCAGTTTTCTATTAATGGATGTTTGTGTTATTTCCAGTGCTACATTGAATAACTTTGTAATGTCATCTTCTATTATACGAGTATATCTGTAGGAAAAATATTTCTAGAATTGTAATTTGCTCGGTCAAAGGGTACATATAAATAATTGTCTATATTTATAAAACTTGTACTGGTAATTTTGATAAATACCTACAAATTGTTTTCCATAAATCTTGTACTAATTTATATTCTTTTTCCAGCAAGATATGAACATGCTTCTTTCAACACATCCTTACCAGTTTTTGATATTGCTAGTCTGATAGGTGAAATGTGATATTTCAATGTGGTTTTAATTTTTAATTAGAGTGAGGTTGAATATCTTTTCATATATTTAAAAGACAGTTGTATTCCCTTTTGCATGATCTTTATATTAATATCTTGTCCATAAACCTTGTTGTGTTGTTGTTGTTTTGCTTGTTGATTTATAGAAAATAATGTAAATATCTGCAAATACTTTTCTTAATTTTCCATTTATCTTTTAATTTTATTGCATTTTATATTTCATATAGGAATATAACATTTTTCTATAGTGGAGTTTATCAGTTTTTTTCTCTTATAAGTTTTGTGCCTTTGTAGCTTATTTTTCCTCTTAAATTTTGTAATCAGCTTGTCTAGTACCAAATAAAGTTTTGTTGGCATATTTATTAGGATTATGCCACATTTACAGTTGAATTTAGGAAGAATCTTGAGTATTTTCATCTGGAACATAGTATTCTTTATTCTTTATCTGTTTAAGTCTTCCTTTATTGCTATCAGTATATATTTCATTTTTCGTGATTTTAAATTGCTATGTATGTGTATATATAATGTTTTTTAATTAGAAAAACTTTAAAGCAACCTACAGCTACCTAGATTAAAAGACAAATAGAACTTTGCCAGTAACACAGAAACACCCCATATACTCTTCTGTGATCAAATGCCTTTATCCCTTGAGAAGTAACCAGCTTTCTGACTTTGTGATCATCATTTCCTTGCTTTATATTTTTACATATAAGCATTTCTAAATAACATAGTTTGCCTGTTTTGGTGCTTCAAATAAATATAGTCACACTAGATATTAATATTTCCTTTTTTCTGGCTTCTTTTGCTCAACATATGTTTATGAAGGTTTTCCATGAATTTTGCCTTTTTATCAAATCCTTTTTTTCTTAATATATTGAGATCACCCTATGATTTTAAAAAATGTATTTTTCGAACATGAAAGTGACTTTGCTTTCTTAGAATGGATCAATCTAACTTGGTCATGATATATTACCTTTTTTTAAATGTATTGCTTGATTCATCTTATGAGGACTGCTCTGTTTCTGGTTTACCTCTACTACTCTGGAGTGGTCCTTTAGAGGTCCTCTCTGAAAGCCGATATTTTTACCAGAGCTTCTCCTCCTTGGTGAGTTCTGAGCTCCAGTTTTCGCCCCTATAGCACTGAATACAGCCAGAAGTTCAGCTCAGCTTCTCAACATCTAGATTCTGCTTACGTATCTGCAAAGGCTTTAAGGGGGGAAATGTTGCCAAATATTTGGCATTCTGAATTGCCATTCTCTGTAGGATTTTAGGCTCTCAAATCCCTGCTGACTTAGTAACTCCCTGATGCCTTCAAACTGATTCTTGTTTGTCTAGCTTATCTAGTTTCTCTCAGTGAAGTGGTTGGTCTGCATAAGCTAGTCTACTAAGACCAGAAGTAGAAATCAAGAAATAATATAAAATGGCAATTTCAGATACTGTTAAAGTACAGTAGTATTAGGTAGGAATAGTAATTATAATTTTATGTGCATCCCTCTAAAAAGGAACAAAGGTACCATAGGCTACCACAAAATGACTACCAAGAAAGCCATTTAGTATCCCAAGGGCTGTGAAGGTGATCTGGCTGTGGAAGCTATCACTCCACCAATTTCAAGTTAATTCTCATCATTGCAGAAGCTACATAGGATCTCCTTTCTTCCTAGATGCTTCATGTGCATTCCACCAGATGCTTCCTCCTGGATTACTCAGTTATCCATGTCAGGAAATGAGGAGTTACTCATCCTCAGCTTCTCTGCATCTTGACTCCAATTACTTACCAAATAATTCTGTTATATCTCCCTAAAGTTTCTATAATTTGTTTAGTCCTTTCCATCCCTGCTGCCTTTGCTTAGGGCTATCATCATCCTTTGTCTGAGTTATTAAAAAGACTCCTATTCTTACTCTCCTATTGAACCAAGGAAAGATGCCTCTAAAATACGGATTTCACTCAAACTTTTAGTATTGTGCTTAAAATCCAACAATGAATCTCTGTAACCCGTAGGATAAAATTATGTACGTCATACATACCTCCCCTCCCCTGTAGCAGATGCTGAAGGCAGGCAATATGTGATGTGAGATACTCAGAGACTTCCGTCCTTCTACAGGGGCTGCCCCTTTCTAGCATATGACTGGAACAAATGACAACCTCTCTGGACCTTGGTTTCCTTCTCTACAATAAGAGGAAATGGAACCAGAAGATTTCCAGCTTCCAATGACTTTGTGATTCTGAATCATTGCCTTAAAATGTATTATGTGTCCTTTTAAAAATGAAGCTTATGTTTATATCAAGACATTAGGTTGTAAATATTATATATAGAGTAATATCAAACATCAGTTATGTAGTTTTTATGTAGCGACAATTGATTTTATCTGCACTGATTTCATGATTCAAATGGCAATCTAAATCAAGACTTATCTGAATTGTTTTAATTGAAGTTCTTTACTGCTAAAAGGCCTGTAGAAGCCGTTCAGGATAAGATACATGCAAGCCATGATCCTAGGCATCCCTTCCTCTTGGCTGGCCTGAACTTTGCAGGGTTATTTTATTCTCCAGTTCCATCTCTTGCCTTTCTGCTCATTCCCACCCTTGCATGTTAGGCTTTTCTCAAGCTGAGGTGTTTTCAGCTCCCTCAAAAAAAGTGCCTGATACTATCCTTTCAGGTCTTCTCATGTGATGCTTTTCTTCCTGTAATGCTTTCTTCCCTAGCTCATGTCTGGCTCTCTCTTGTTCTTTGGAACTCAGCAGTTGCCTTACCTCCTCTAACTGGCTTCTCTGTCTTATTCTGAGTTAGGTGCCCCTCCTCCTTTTCCCGTTCTCATGACGCCCTCTGCCCTGTGCTTCTCAAACTACATTGTAACTTTTTACTTATCTATCTGTCTCTCTAGATTCTAGATTCCTTGAGGACAGAGATTTTGTTCTTCTCATTTTTAAAATTCTGAGAGCTGAGCACAGAGCCTAAAATATAATGGATATTGAATAAACAATTATATTTAAATTAATAAATGTTTCACAGTGAGAGCTATTAAAGAAATAGATTTCCTTTGTAGGTGTCTTAGAAGAATTCTCCTTCTTGTTAACTTTGTCAAATGCCTCTATTTGGATACTATATATATATATGTGTGTGTGTGTATATATATATAATCTAGATACTATATATATAGTATAAATATGTATACACACACACAGAAACGCACATAAACTTTTGGTATGTGGTAGATTCATGGAAAATTATGTTTGGATGTTTTTAAAATTCTCTTAGAAATATGTAAATTTTCAAATAAGCATAGCTTTCCAGACTGATGTTAATACTTGGTTCTGGTCAGAAAATCTTGTCTTGATTTTGTCATCTTTCTTCTTTTGTGCTGGCAAGAGCTGACAGCTATTTAAATGAGAATTAAAAATAGGACCCTATGAAGTACATGTTTCTTTTCTTTCCTGCCAGGATATAACTGACCACAGAACTGGGGTATCTCTCTTTCTCTCTCTCTCTCAAAAAATTACCACAAGCTGTGCTATCAAGTATAGATAAAAACCAGTGATGAAAAATATAACTGCCTAAGAGATATTCCAGTGGTACAAATACTTTCACTACCCTAATAGAACATATGTTTTTTTCTTATTCTTGAAAGATTTTGAAAGAATTTGAAGGCTAAAATGCCACTAGTTTATGTAAAACTGGTGGCGTTTTCACATAAAAATGAAATGCCATCATTGTAATCTGTGATTAATCCACATTGTGAGTTGGCTTTGGCTGCTGGGCCCTTTCTGTATTATTATCACAAATGGAAGAGCCTCAGCTTGTGGAAAGTGGGAGCTGGGGGGTGGGGTGGAGAAAAAGGGTAATTATATGACAGACAGGACTGCGTGAAAAAGCCTTTTGGCTTGGGGAAGATAGATTCTTATGTATCATTGGAACTGACTAGAGCAAGCCTAGTTTGGGATTGGAGCTTGGAATGGGCTCTAAGGCATACTCTTACTAAAGATTTGACATGTGGTTGGTTCATTTGTTTGCTCCTTCATCAGATATTCATTGAGTTTTATAATGTGTTTTATAATGAAGTCTACATGACATCCATTGTGTCACCTCAGAGCTGCTGGTCATGCTGAACTAACAATATCTCAGGAAAGTAGAAGTTATGTGGGGGTAGCTTGTCAAACTCAGAAGGAGGCCATGTGTGCTCCATTGGTTCTATAACATTCCAGAATTCATTCATTCAGCAAACATTCATTGACACTTGCTAGGGGCCAAGTGCTGTTTTAAAACAGCTCTGCAGAGATGCATCTGACACAGCAACTGACAACTAGAGTTCCCTGTTTGGGGAGTGAGGAAGGAGGTAGAAGAGACCATTAAGATGTCAAGCAGAGGCAGAGCCTGGGAGCACTGAGGAGGGGGCATTAAGCCAGGCAAGAGAAGTCATGAGGATTTCAGAGGAAGTGACCACTGAGCTGACTGTCAAGAAATTTGAGAGAGTGGTAGCCAATAAAAGAGAAGGGACTTTCAGACTTTATTCATTTTGGTGCTCTCTCTCTTCGGAGTCCATGGCTAACTGTAGCTGACAGATATTATTCACTCTTTGATTTAAACTTCTCTGACAATCAGGTTTAACTGATTTCTTTCTGTAAGTAGTTCTCAGCAAATCTCCAACCCAGGAAATTCTTCCCTATATTGAACTTAATGTCTGCCCTCTCCTGGGAATTCAACTGCTCTCCTGGAGTTCTGACTTTTGTGGAAACCATGAGTAGGGAGTTGATGAGGAAGTTGGAAGGTTTGTGAATTTATCTCATATTGCTTCTGGAGTCCAAATGCTCAGCACTGGCATGGAGGAACTTACTGGTAAGCAGGTACTATGTAGTTTCCTTCCACTGTTAATTTTTTTTGTTATTTCTCTTCTGAGATATGTGTCTACAAAACAATCATATTAGCCAGTAGGTGGAGTACTTTATTAGAAATAGCATGCTTTAGTAGTATGTGTCAAATTGTAGAGGAAAACAAAGTTTCATAATTATGAAAAATGTTTAGAGTATTTTTGTATTTATAGCTTTCTGTATGAGATCCTAGAAGGGAATGAATAATCTTTTTGCGGGGAGGGGAATGAATAATCTTGATAAGATTCTGGGCAGTTAATTTACTTTTACTGGGACTTTTTTGTGGAATGATGCACTATGTGTCTGGATACTGCCAGTCAGAATTTAAAATTGTTTTATAAAACAGCTGTCCAAGTCACTTGCATGCCTCTTGAAAGCTACACTCTCTGACAATCTGTATCTCTAACAAAGCTGTAACTGCTCTGTGCTTATTCATGATGGGTCTAAGCTCTCTGTGGGTATTTAAAGATACGTGTATAATTTCATTTTTCTCCTTAGCTAAAGTAAAAGCCCATGTAGTGGGGTGTTGAGAAAACACTGCACACAGATTATAAGCATCACATATGAGCTTTCTATTATAACCAAGCAACTGACACATTAGGCACCCCCTTGCCATCAGTTTACATTCTCTGAGAACTTAGGTCAGTGCCTTAAAATAACCCTGCTAATTGTGAGGGGCACATGTGGAATGAAATTCCAGTTAGCAGTCTGGGAGCCGAGTGACTGAGGATTTGAAACCTTACTATAGTTACAGTTCACAACAAGCCTCTAGGCAATTAGGCCTTCAGTCTTATGTTGTGTTTTTGGTTCTCTGTAAAACTGGTTAACCCGTGACAGCTGGTTAAAAACCAAATCGACTTGAGTTACAAGATCTGGGCTTTCTCTGCTCTGCTTTCAACCTCTTGATTGGTGGTGGAGTAACTAACAGAAACGGATGGCTTGGTTGAGGGACATGAAATTGCAGCAGCCTGTTTAGGACCCCACTACATTTTGGACCTCTTCTTGCTGTGCAGTTCAGGTAGGCTGTTGTTTGTGTGGAATTCTTTATAATACCAACAGAAGTCATTAAACTTTTCGGTTCCAGAGTTGGGCATGAGATTCTTAACCATGTCTGCTGCACACAGCTTGCCTGTATTGGTGGGCACTATGTTTCACTCCCTAGCTAGACGATATGCCAAATGAAAGTCTTCATATTGTTGTTACTCAAGTATACTTAGATTCTAGGATGTTAGGGAGACTGAGGGAGTTCATACAAATGTGATTTATCTGGCATGTAGTAAAATGCCATTTTAAAATTTACCTTCCTATTTTCTGTTTTATTTTCCTTATTCTAGTTTCAAAAGACAGGCTTTTATATTTGTGAGAAACAGTGGGAGAAATTGTTAAGCCTCGTAGTGTATTCCAGAACATATGGTTTTCATATATTTTTAAATTGCTTAATAGGGTCTGAGTTTTATTTTCAGACTAAGATGAAAATCACACTACTCTTGTCCAAATAACCTCACTTAAACTACCGTCTGTGCCCATATCAGTGTAATTAACATAAAATGTGGCAGTATTGTTGCTTTTTTTACTCCAGTGTTGACCTGCATTGAAAAGTATCAAATTTAGTTTTGGTTTCGGTTTCCAAGTATCTGGCACATGAAGTAAGTATATAAATGCTTTAAGTGATACATTGGAACTACCACTTGAGTGGGTTATTTAATCAAGCATTTATTCAAACTTATATGTTATATCACATGACAGACATATTCCTGAAACATACATGTTAATGGAATTTTGTAATTGGAATTATTTAAAACACACTTAGAAACCTGATCACTTTAAAGGAATCTATGTATAAAATGAATGGGAAGTCACAACTTAATTTATGCTTTGATGGTTCTTTTTTGCATGTCATCTTAAATTGAGATTCACTGATGTTGCATAACTTTGAATAAATTTCTTAGGAACAAAAACTACTTTTTCATTATTACAGAATATATATACACACACATACATGCACATCTTTTTGTATATTATATGATCACATGAAACCTTCTGGGTGTCCCTAGAAAGATGTGTGTGGTGGTATTTGGGAGTGGCCTATTAGATATATTGGGTATTAAATTGTGCCTTTCATGGGGAAGGTCATGACAAGGGTCATGATCTGAGAATTGAGATGTAAGAGATTTAAAAAAAGTTGAAAAGAATATTATCCTACTGTTTGTACATTAATGTCAATTTAATAAACTTGAAAAGTTACAATATTATTGCTTTTCTAACATTGTATCTTTTGCAGTCTCTAATTATTAGCTTGAACAATATGAAATTGCCAATATTTGACAATTCTGGACCTATAAAAATAGCAATCTTGTATAGCTCAACCTGGTGGTTTAATGAACATTAACTCATATTAATGAAGGGTTAGCCTTAAGCTACCTACAATAGTAGTAAGAGTTAAATATTCTCATAATTAAAATATAAGAGCTATCTAGTTAAAAACAGGATTATCAAGGGTTACTTCCTATGAATAAATCCAGTATGTATGTGCTATTCATTCTTTCAATTCTTAACTTATTTGTTTGGTCTTTTAAAAAGAACTTGCTGTTTCTGCCAAGTGCTGCCCACAGTGTTTATTAGATCCTGTGACTGTGGGCATACATCCTCAATGGCTGAGAGTCAATATTTAGCAGGGTTTGGGATGTCTTTGAGGAAGTTCATCCTCTGGATAGCTTGCCCATGATCAATGTATGTCATAGTTTTAGGGTTTCTCTATGTGTATTATCTTACTTCTTTTTCTAATTTCCTGTGGTGAAATCTGAGGTCACTGATTTGAGACCTTTCTTCATTTTTTTATAGATGTTTAGTGCTATAAATTTTCTCGAGTACTGCTTTTATCAGCAGTGTAAGAATTTTATATGTTGTATGTTTATTTTGATTAGTTTAAAAGTGCTTTCTCATTTATCTTTTGACTTTTTGACGCATAGATTATTTAGAAGTACATTATTTGTTTTCTAAATATTCGGGGATTTTCCAGATGTCTTTCTGTAATTCCATTGTGGTCAGAGAGCATGCTTTTATAAATTGAATCTTTTAAGATATTGAGACATACTTTATGATCATGCCCTATCTTAGTAAATGTTCCATGAGCACTTGAAATGAATGTGTGATCTGGTGTTATTTGGGAGAGTCAGTTGACTCTCCTAATTGACCTAAAATATAAATTAGGTCAAGTTGGTTGTTAGTGTTGTTCAAATCTTATCTCTATGTCTTTATTGATTTTATGTGTATTTTTCCTATCAATTATTGAGAGAAGGGTATTGAAATCTCCAATTACAATTGTGAATTTGCCCATTCCTCCTTGAAGTTCTATCAGTTTTTGTTTTATGTATTTGAAGCTCTCTCATTAGGTACGTTAATGTTTAGAATTGTTATGCTGCCTGTTATCCCTTTATCATTATGAAACAATGCTTTTTATCCCTGGTAATAGTCTTTGCTCTGAAATTTATTTTTTCTGATCTTAATAGATCATTTCAGCTTTCTTTTGAAGGCTTTTCTCTTTTAGGGAGTTTCAGTCTAAGGTATTATGCAAAAATAAATTATGCAACTATTTTATTTATTAATATACTTATTTGGTATCATGGTATAAGTATAATTCACTGATAATTTTCAGATGTCCTTCTACAATTTCATTTTTACAGTGTTAGGCTTTTATAGCCTTTCTTCCTCCATTGACATGTGATTGTCATTTTATAGTAAGAAACTTTCCTTTTATATAATGCATGATATTTATATATTTAACATTTAGTATGAAATGAGCACTGACCAATCAGAATGGCTGCCAGATATAAACAACAGGTAGAGTGTCACTGGTCATGCTGGCCGAATATCAGTCCTGAATATATAATAATTGTCATCCCCTGAGTTAGGTGTAGGAATCATTTTTCCAGTCATTCATATAAAGCTCTAGCTTTTGTAGGTACCTTTTAAAAAAAGAATCTTTACCATTTAGAATCCTTAGAGCTATTTGGTAATCAAGTTAACATGTATTATATATCAACATCATAAGGCATGACTTCTGTATATTAAGAGAAAATTCAATAATGAAACTTATATTTTGGATTTTGGCTAATATTTCAGGTGGCAAATATTTGTTCATTAATTCACCAGTTTTTTTAATTGAGGTCCTCCTATATGTCAACCATTGGGAATTCAAGGATGAATAACACTATTTGGTCTTGCCCTTATGAAGCTACTAGGTCAGGAAGAGAGACCTATTGCTGGTTCTAGGACACTCAGGATGTGGTGTAGCAGAGGGGTGTGTGGGCAGAGAAGTGTAAGAGGGCACCCTCTGGCCTCACAGGATCTCTCAGGATGTAAGAGCCAAAAATAACTTAATTCATTCACCTATTTCCAAAAAGGTAGCAACTATTTTATAATATATACCTTGTTTCATTCTTCCACAAATTTCATTTACCTTGATACCTTTAATGATTTTTTTTTTGTCCATGCCTGAGGTTTTATTAGAGCTCTTACTCTGCTTTCTGTGCTCCATTTAGTGTATACTCCACTATTCTTCTCTATTCAAATATTTTTCATTATAGAAAATACCCAGGATATGAAAAAATATTTCAGACATATTGATAGGCAAAAGAAGCTAGGCAAGATAAAACAGTATATACTGTATGAATCCATTTATATAAAAATCATAATGGAAAGATCATAAATGGAAATATTAAACTATTTTATTAATATTTAGGCATGCCTACTAAGTCAGTAAAATTTTAAAAAACGGGAAGTGATTACTATAAAGTAATAGGCTTGAACACCTCTATGCAAAAGAGATATGGGCTGTCAGCAATGTTTAATTTCTTCAGCAGAGTGGTGGTTACACTTGTGTTCACCTTGTAATTATTTGTTATGATGTAAATTTATGATTTATGAACTTTTATCTATATAAGCCATATTTCACAACACAAAAATTTAAAACACATGAGACAAATAAAAATAAATGTAACACAAAAGAGAGAGAGAGGGAGTTTTAATTTTTATTTACTCATTCATTTAGGGCTGTCATTCTTTATACAATTAGGAAATTTGCTCCCTGCTTTAGTTTTTAGATGATCTTTGATTTCAATCTTATATAGATAGGTCTTTGTGTTTATAATTTGAACTATTCAGAAGATGAATATGGTAGATAATACAAAGTGTTGATATTGATGCTCAGAATAGAACTTGGATAACATTTTTAACACGGTAGAAATAATATTAAATAAATATCACTATTAGTATACTATATGAGGTTTGAGATATTATATAATATTTATTATCAACTTTATCATTACATCATATTTGATATCATTATATATTTATTATAAAACTAAAAATGACATTATTATACATTTTACATATTTAATTTTTTCAAGCATTAATCACTGAAAAAGAGAGAGAGATTAGACATAATATTCATTTGTTACTTGGTTTTTAACTTAAAAATTTCACAGTTGCTGCTGATGAATACTCATTTATACCAAATACCCATTATTAAGAGTAGAACTTTTTCAGCAAGTACGTATGTACCTGATAAAAAATTAAAGCTTTTCAGTAAGAATTTGTATTTGTATGTGCCAAAACAATATATCATATATCTATATTTTACTATTATATATAAAAGTTTAATTGCAATTGATATGTCCAAGAAATACTGAGAACTAAGATTTTGATTTTTTTTTAAGTTTCTTTGTGCTTCATCCACTTAGATTATATCTTTCCTTTTAAAATAAGAGAGATGAGAAGAGGGAAGGAAGACTCATTTGACATGTTTTATCAGTTTGACCCATGGGATTATCAACAGGAAATATAAACAGATTATTTTTAGCTATGATCTTGCTAGCAAAAGACTGTAATGAGCTTTGTGAAGTAGATACCAACACATATCCCAGTCCTTGTTCATTTGTCAGATTGCTGTGAAGTATTTGCTTGATAAGATTATATATTGATATATATGAAAATGAATATTGTAATGTGTCCGAAGGATTCTTATTACAAGGATAGAGGGAAAATATAATACTCAACCTAATTGCCATTTCCTATACTTGTATTGCTCTGTGACATTGAACATACTTTCCCAGCCTCCCTGGTTGGAAGAAGGACACCCTTACTGTCTGGGTTGCACAGGTGCACAGAGTATCTCAATTTAGACTAGTCACATCTCAAGTGCTACCATATTGGACAACATTGCATCAATCTACTCAGAGTTGATATGGTGTTGCCAGTGTAGGTGGCAGTACTGGTTAGGATGGTGAAGGTTTGAGTATGCATGAAGCTTTCCTGAGCTGTTCTGTCCTTTTGCACTAATTACCATGTGTGGGGAAAA
This sequence comes from Cheirogaleus medius, assembly GCA_008086735.1. Classification (NCBI taxonomy): domain Eukaryota; kingdom Metazoa; phylum Chordata; class Mammalia; order Primates; family Cheirogaleidae; genus Cheirogaleus; species Cheirogaleus medius. The sequence continues at coordinate 29,561,254 of VBSM01002121.1, read as the reverse complement.
GTTTGCATCAGAAAGGCTCAGTATTCTCAGCAGATCTTTATATCCCCCAGCCTTCTCTCCTTTTCTTTGCTAGTTTTGCCAAATGTTTCTGATATCTAAAGGTGTGATGGTCATAGTCACCATCGTCATAAGATACTCTTTACCCTAGCTTGGTATGAACAAATCCCTTTTTCCTTTATCTTAACTGGGGCAAGTATGTATCAAGGGACTTTAGAATGAACTCTTGAAGGAACAAGGGCCAAGGGCCATAGTTTCTCCTTGCAAGTGCAGTCTGGTCTATGGCATAGCACTGTGTCTGGAGAGCTCTGCTCTATGCAGTCATTCAGGGACTGAGGCTCCTTGGCTCCTTCCATCCTGAGCAGCACTGTCTAATAAAATATAATATGGGCCACAAAGTGAATCACATATGTGATTTTAAATTTTCTAAATTAAAGAAGGTAAAAATAAACAGGTGCAATGCATTATAATAATATATTTAAACAAATTTGTCTAAAATATTATCTTTCAATATGTAATCAATATAAAAATTATAATAAGCTATTTTAAATTCTTTTTTTTCTACAAAGTCTTTGAAATCTAGTGTGTATTGTACACTTAAAGTACATCTCAATTTGGACTAGTCACATCTCAAATGCTATCATATTGGACAGCACAGATCTAGAGACCCATTTTTCTAGAACCTCAGAATTCTCTGGATCTCCTGAATCCAGGAAGCAGACAAGAAAAAGAGAGTACATACAGGATCCCAAAGGAGGTTTTAGGGATTAGGCCTGACGCCAAAGTGTATCACTTCCACCCACATTCCACTGGCCAGTACTTGGTCGTATGACCCCACTGAACTGTCTGGGGAACCTGGGAAATGTAGTTTAGCTGTGTGCCCAGGAGGAAAAGGAAATAGATTTGGTGAGCACATAGCCGAGTCTCTACCATAGCAGATAAGGTATTATTATTACCACATTTTACAAATCAGGAAACTGATGCCCAGGCAGATGAACTGATAGGCTAGTTAATGGGAAAATCTAAGTAAATTATAGGTCTTCACTCCCTAAACTGATGTTTCTTCCATCAGACTACCCTGCTTCTTCCCCTTTATTTGTCCCTGGGCCCCCTTTAACTCTGTCCGTATAGATGCAGTTCATGCAATATATCTTATGTCTTCAATATTTTATCACATTGGCTCTCCCAGGCTGCTCTGTGACTTAATGACAGTATCTTATTACTGCTGTTTTAGAAAATGACAAGCAGCCCAGTATAATGAAGCAAATATGCCTTACTGGATGGTTCAACTAATAGTACTATTCCGAACGTTGCATTATCATTTTGAGTGGGCCTTTTCCTTCCTCAAACTGAAGCTCCTCATTCAAAGCAAAGGATTATTAAGGTCCTCATGAAGCCATTTCAATCAATGTATAAATTGCATTTTATGTTGTAATGAGCAGTCTGTTCAATTGAAGTTTTTAGCTTTTTAAAAGTGCATAGAAGAATAGTAACAGAAGTGCTCTTAATGGTGAAATGATTGAACTGAAGTGCTTGGATAAGCTGTTTTATTTCTTAGATGTAAGGGGATATTTTAGATGGAGAAATTAGATAATATTCCTCAAAGCAGGCTACTAGTAAAGAGTGGTAGTTCTCCATGGACTCCTGATTATAACATGTGTCTATCAAGGGCAGGTTTTATTGAAGACAATGTAATTAGACCACTGCCTTTCACCTTTAAATTACCTACAGCAAACTAGTTTGGAGTTTTTGTTGTTGTCTTATATTTTTGAATATGAAATATATTCACAGGAACAAAAATTTTAAATTATGAAAAGATACACAGTGCAAAGTCCCCCTTCTATCCTCCAGTGCAGAAGGTTGGACCTTCTACCAAACCAGAAACATTGGCATTAAATTAGGTTCTACAAGGTATCAGAAATATCAATATGCAATGGTTGAGTAGCTACACTTATTAAATGGTGTGTTCTAGCATTAGAATATATTTGGCTGGTCCACCACATTGTGGTGGTTTTTCCATTTCCACCCATCTTTTCCTTCCCACACACACTCAGCTGTGAAATATTTACAATGGCAAGGCAACATAATTCAGTGCCGGAATGAGTGGGGCAAGTGCTCTTGGGGATCAGAAGACAAATAATTCAGTGTGGTCTGGGACAGGCATTGTAGAGGAGACAGAGTTTCAACTGGGCCTTGAAAAAATTTGATTGGGCACAGAGGCGGGACAGGAAGATAATTCTGGCAATAGCAATGCTGTGAGCAAAAGGCAAGAGCCAGAATGAGTCAGGCTTATTTCAGGGATAGTATGAAAACTGTCTCCTCTGAAATGAGGAACTGGGTAGGAGGTGAAGCTGGCAAAGTAAACTGGGAGGCAGCTGATGGAATAAGGAATAGGAACAAGTCATGTCCTGCAGGCCCAGGGACCTGGGTTCTGTCGCTAGTCAGCCTTGTCCTTGGCAAGTCACTGAATCTTCTGAGTTTCAATTACCTGAGATGTGAAATGATGCTTTCAGACCAAAAAAAAATGTCTAAGGTAGCTTCCTGTTTTGAAATATCCTATGATTCTTTTCTGGTGGTCCGTGATAAACTAGAATAAGGACTATTGACTCTATCCTAACACTGTGAAAACTTTAAGGTTGTCTGAACAAGAGAATCACATAATGAAAGAGGGAATTCATCACATAATGAAAGGGGTAATTATTGGTATTAAATTCAGTGAAGAATGATTGCCCTGGGAAAGGAGATTAGACATACTAGAGGAAGGAAACCAGCTTGGAGACTATGCCAATAGTTCAGTTGGGAACAGGGTAGTTGAAATAGGAATCAAAAGAAGGGGACAGACACTAGAACCATTGTTTATTTATTCTTTATTCATCCTCAAAAACTATATTAGGTTCTAGGAATCCAGTAGTAAGCAAGACAGAAAAGGCCCCTATTCTTGTGGAACTTACATTTTAGCAAAAGGAAAAACTCAGCAGGATTTGGTGATTGACCAATAGGGTATTTGTGCCTTTAAAAGAATGACACCTAATCCAAACCCAAAAGTCCAGCTACAAAGGATTGGCTACATAAATATTGTATCTTTATAAAATGAAACACTAGGCAACCATAAAGAATTATGAAATGTATTTATTGACATGATAAATACTCATGATATGCAGAGTAAAAAACAACATAAATATAGAGCACAATCTAGAAAGTTATATGCCATTTTGTATGAACAATAGGATTATTAATGATTTATGTAATTACTCTTCATTTATTGGTGGTTTATTGAGTGCCTACTTTGTGCCAGGCATCGTTTGGGGCTCTAGGGATAAATGAAGATGGTCATGGTCCTTGATTAAATTTTTGTCTTTTCTGTTTTGCAATGAACTCATATTATTTCTGTTGGAAAACAATTTTTTTAAAAAGCTCGTAAAAAAGTCCTCCCATTGGCCATTTGTGTGATGTGTGTGTTTAACGAATTCTCCTTAATTGTACATGTGGACTGGAGGATGCAGTGTTATAAATGGCACTGTCCTATCGCTTCTTGGCCTTTTGGCTAAGATCAAATATAAATGACACTGTCCTGTTTTGTATCTTGTCCAGGTCTTACACAAGACAGGAGGTGGCTTCAGGACACCAGCCTCCTGGTTGGGGTGAATCTGGGCACTGCCTGCTCTCTGGTGGGATCAGAGTGGTCAGAACTCCCAGATTTGGTCTGGCTCTGAGGCAAATAGAGTCCTTTTGTGAGAACTCCAACTCTCCTGGCTGTTTACAGTCCCTTTGTGAGGCTGGTCATTCCAGCATTGGTGTCCATTTACATTTGCTGTATATTACTTGACGCTCCTTTATTCCTGTTGAAGTTGCCTCTCCCGGAAATCTCTGTCATTCCATAAGCCCTGGCTGCTGCCCACTGTGCAGCTGACCTCCCACAGTTTGAAAAACAAAATGTATTCTGGCTACGTTTAAAGGAAGTTTGGGGGTCAGTTCATGGGCAAGGACTTGGTTGTAATATCTTTGTGGGCAGAGCAGTTAAAGGGGAATCTAGCACTGGCTATCACCAGATTCCAGGGCCCTCACACAAAAACTTCTGTGTTATTTTTTCCTCCCTCTGCCGTGCTCTTCTCCCATGACTACTAATAGTGTCTCTCTGCTACAATGCACTCATCATTGCCTCCTATTTTTAAAATGCTGGGTCTTTGTGTATATGCTGAAGAACAAACAGGCAAGTAAACACCCACCAAATTATTAAAAAGTATTCCACATTCCTTATAATAAATTATAGTATGTAAATAAGCATATGGATACATATATGGAGGAAAAAATTACCTATAATCCTATTCACCAGAGATATTTTGGTATTTTTGAGTGTGTGTGTACTTTATTTTCTATCCACCTGGTTGTTCTAAGCTTTTGTTCTTACCACTTATATAGCCTATTTGTAGGTCTTAAGCTATAATGCAGTTCTAAAGAAGCAAGATCTTCCCTGTTTGGGTGTTCCAGGTTTTTCGCTAGTTCATTCTGCTTACAGAAATCATCTACTGCTACCCTCTTGTGTTAACTATTGATAATCCCTTTATTTCTCTAATTTCCCACACCAGTTCTTTTTCTTCAGCCGTCCACTTCTGACCACACATTTTCTTTTCCTTTCACAGAGCTAAATTGAGTGCTCTATTGTAATAACTGTCTCATTGTGTCTCATTCATGTTTCTCTCTCCTGCCTTTTTAAATTTAACTTTAATAGTACACTTTACTATATGGAAGTCATCTGCTATCTCTTCCCTTTTTTGGAAGTAGGTAAAGTATAAATCATAGAGAAATAACTGAAGTTGTCTCATGTTTGTAAATCTCTCATGTAGTCTTTTCTTGTGTTTTCTGTATCTTCAGCTTGGTTGCCCTTTTTATTTTGTTTCTTTAATTTTATTACTTACTTTAGCTGTTAATTTATTTATACGCATCTGGATTTTCACTAGACATCCACAAGATGGATTCTGTCTGCTGTTAAATAGGGGTGAGATGGGCATAAGATTTAGGATACTGTGGGGAGGAGCTTTTTAATCATGGATTAAATGTTGAAAGGAATGACCTGAGGTTTGGTTGATATTTGTGCTTGCTCAGAGTTCATTTATTTGTCCTACTTTTCCTTTTGTGTGCTTTCTGAAACCCGACTCATTGTTTGATATGAGTAGAATTCTGTGTGTGTAATCAGAGAGAAGAAAGTTCTTTTTCACTAAGTTTTTAGTCAATCTAAGTAAGCAATAAGTTTAAAAATGACTTTATGGGTAAAATTAATCTGGAGGTTTGGAAAATTCAGTGAAATTGAATTTATTTCTTAGCTGCTAGTTGATTTCAAGAATAAAGTACAATGTCCTTTGAGGAGCCTTAATCAGTGTTAAAGAATTATTTGAATGGACCCTTCATATCCTCCATTTTGGTGTATCATTGGGACATTAATAATGGATGCTTGCTGCACTTGGTGGTCAGATATGTTATTTTGATCCATTTTTATTTCCCAAAGGGGACTCTGGAAAAGGGCAATGAGGGTAGATTTAAAACCACATTATTGGAATTCAATAACTTTCATCTTGTTTTGTATGTCCAGGGCTTGCTGTAGAGTAGTTCTCATATGGAGAGGCAGTCAAGCACAGAGCAGGAAAAATACCAAAATGGATTTTCTTAACTAAGATATAAGCTGGATTCTGTGCTTTAATTTAGGCTCTGATGCTCAGCAGTTAAATTTTCCAGAAAATGTTCTAAATCAAAAATCTACCAGTATAAATTACTTGGGTTGATGAAAGTAAATGTAAGTTTAAATAAATCAATTAGCAAAAATTATGTATTGCAATAATTCCTAAGGAATTGTGAAGGACTGAAATTGTAGTCATGTAAAGTGTATCCCCAAGGGAGCACTAAATTCTATGATGTTTTTATTCCCCCAGTAATTACTTAAAGGTTTGAAAGTGGAAGATTTCTGAATTGTAGGGTGTTGGGATTACTCCTAGAAGTAAACATGGTCTTGCTTTTTCAAGTGATGGAATCTGTCCTCAGAAATGTCTCTTCCCTTCTGGGTTTGTGTGAAAATGTAGAAGAGAGTTCATGATCTATTCTGCCATACTCTGGAGCAAACAAATCAATCAAATTAAAAGGTATAGGGGATAAGATCTACATTCCCACTCTTATTTCAGATGAATAAATGTCTTTTCCTCATCTATGTCTTTATTTCATGGCTGCTTAACTTAAAGAGAAAAGCAATAAAAGCTAACCCAGTTACAAGTCCTAATAACCTAATGATGTGTTACTTATCTGTTAGCACCTGGCCACCTGACTTAGAGACCTAAAAGACTGAGGATGACAGTGAATGAGGTGACAGGCCTCCTTCTTACACAAAAAAAGAATGCTGGAAATCCAAAGATCCTGTTGCTTTAAATTTTGTCTTCTTCAGCCACCTACCTTGACATTATACCTTATATTATTATTATTATGTATAGTTTGACCTGCATTTGTTGACTGTTGTTTTGCCATGAAACTGACTTCACTTTTTTATTCTTTAATTTACCTTTTTTTTTTTTTTAATTCTCATATATGAAATAAGTCTTTAGTGGAGAAAAGTTGAAACATCCAGATAAACAGTATAAGCAAACTCATTTGTAATGCTGCCACCTAGAGAAAATGCTTTGAACAGCTTGGATATCCTTTTTAGTTGTTTCTGAGTGTACACAGCAATAACTTTTATAGGACTCTTTTATAATTTACTTTTTCTCAGTTAACGATATATCTTGAACATATTCTGATGCCATTAAATATATTTTGTAACATCATTTTTAGCATCTGAATTTTTCATTATATGGAATATCACATCATGTTAAACCCATCTTCTCTCTTTTCATCTTTTGGCTATTATAATTTTTCACCATTATAAACAATTCTGTGATAGCATTTCAGTACATAAATCCATTATTGCCTTAGGAGATATTCCTAGGAATGAAATTATGGGGTCAATGGGAGGTTTCCCAAAGGTTAATTGACAACTTGCATTCCTATCTGCCCTATAGGAAAGGGTGGTGTTGGCTTCAGAATCTGGATTTATTGTTTTCTCATTTTCAGGGTCCTAACTGTGGCCTCTAAAATTAGTTCCTTATAGGGACTCTGATCCCATGAGCTTTCATTTCCTGTTCCGGACTCTCAGAAGTTAGACTTAAAAACTTGTGTCTATAACGTTAGCCCCCAACAGGCATATCGTAGGTGTTTAAATACAAATCAACAGTCAAGCTAGTTGCTGTGGATACTTATGTGGGGGAGGAAGAGATACAAACACATCCTTAGAAGCTGTGCCATGGTCTTAGTGTTCTAAATATATAGAGAGTACATCTAAGAAAGAGCTGCCCAAGTTCACACCATGAGTCAGCAATGAAATCTCAGATAGAACTTTCATCTCCTTAACTTCTTTCTCCCAGTATAAAAAGTATTTATGAAAAGGTCAAAAGAAAGCATTTGTAAATTAACCTATATGGCCCATTATACCTTAATATGCTTTAAAATTTCAGGAGAGTTACTAGAAATTTCCATTTCAGATAAAATAAATCTAAATTGCTAATAGGTATTGATAGATTTTTAGAAGTTAAAATCTTAGATGACTACAATGATGAAAGAGTATCAGGTAGGATAGGCAGATAGAAATGAGCCTTGAAGGAATATGTGTGTTTGTGTTGCTGAGGGAGGGATAAGCAGGAAGGTGGAGGACTAATGGCCTGGACTCACCATGGTGACTAAGGAAAACACAACCAAATGGGCTCCTCAGGACATTAACCTTGGGGGAGGGGGTTGCGTCTGGACTTTCATTCTGAATGAACCATAGATCTTTCCTCCTCTGCCTGGTGGTATGGATCTGCACTATTATTTCAGAGCCTGGGACAGGGTGATATGAAGGAGCCAGAGAGATACCTTTCGACATCCTCAGCACTGCAGCTCAGGTCTCCTGATTCCTAGTCTAGTGCTCATTCTTCCACCAGCAGGAAATAGCAGTGATTTTATAAGGATTTTTTCAGAGATACACAGAAACCTCTGAGTAAGTAATGCTCAGGGTATGAGTTATGGGAGGAATACAGAAAATAAAAGAGAAGGAAAACAAAAGAAAACCTTTGAGCTTGAGAGTAGAGATCACCCATCTAGCATTGTCTTTATAGATGAGGAAACTGAGGCTCAGTGATCTGTGAGGACACAGATAACCAGTACACATCAGGGCCAAGAACTCAGACTTCCTGACATCCAGCCTGGTGCAAAGTGATCTAGATACATCTTGTGTTTCATTTATTCTTTCTCAAGATCATTTTTAAGCTTTTATTTCATGGTTCGTGAATTGCATATCAATAATGTCAGCATGTATTAAGAATCTATTTGCATGTGATTCTATACTCTATAAAGCAAAACAGACAAATGCAGTGCTTGCCCTATGGAATTTCCTAAGGCAGACCAGACCTCATAGAAATAGACATAAATGACATACAGACCACTGAACAAACAAAGCAAATATGTAAATTACACAACTTTGCCATGTGAGATAGTGAATGAAGGGATGCTCACAGTCTATTGCTTGAAGAGAAGACCCATCTTCATCACTGAATAGCACTAAACCAATAAGTAATAATAACCCTAATGGCCTGTAGTCATTATTAATATATTAGAAAGAAAAAGAGAGAGCACTTTACTAGGCATACCCAGCAGTAGAGTGCAGTTTCTTTGTTATATTGTTTATCACTACCTTCATTGATTTTTGTCCCTTTGCATATTCTGTGATGGTCTGCAAAGGCTAGAAGGGTCTGCTGAGGCAGGTAGCCTCTCAGGCTATGCATTCTAAAACCAAAGGGCTTTTCTCTCCCTGGAGAAAACTAGTGGTCATATGGTTCTTAGCGATTTTTATTGAGGCCTTTTTTTTCCCCTTCTAGAAGGACCTTGAAGATGGTAAAGGAGGTTACAAAACTCCAAAGGTTTTGAACTATATACTGTGAACTGTGGTAAACAGTGAGACCCTGGCAGGGGTGGGGAACCTGTGGCCTTAAGAATAATTGAACTCCGTAATAAAATAAAAAGATTTTAGTCCTTAAATGCTGGTGCTTAATTAATCCTTTTAACAAAAAGATTTGTTCTGTAAAATTTGGATTCAGTTAAAAGGCCATGCTTAAGGACCTAGAAGGCCACATGAGGCCTTAAGGCTGCAGGTTCCCCACCCCTGAAAGACCAGTTAAAGACAAACCAAAGGTGAACCTGCTCTCTTCTGTGGTGATAAAAGGCACCTTTACCAGGTATCTTATCAATGCTTTTCCTAGTCATTTGCTTCAGGACTAGTATTAGTAGCAGTATTAAAATAGTATTAGTATTGTTATTCTGAGACTATCATATGTGTAATGTGAGATAAAACAAATGAGTCATTATGGGATCTTTTAAATTTATTACTTCCCAAGATTTTGGGAACCAGGATTCTTGGGGTGGAAGAAAGGTGATACTGATGTAGTATAGGAGGTATTAGGTAAAAACCCTTTAGTTCTGAATTTGAATTGGAAATATCAGTTATGAACTGATAAGGTGTTTCATTTTGAAATATACATATTTCCTAGATCTGTTACTTTAAAAAGCCTAGAAACAGTGACCAAACCAGAAGTAATGAGCATCTGTATTTCCTTGATGGTAGCCTGGAAGAACTTTTCCCATTAAAAGAAGCCAAGTTTTCTTAGAAAAATATCTGATTTCAAGTCTGAAAATATACAAGATTAGCAAGAAAGCTATCAGAGACTACTAGAATAGCTAACTTGAAGCCAAATTGAAGAGAATCCCACTGGCCAAAGATGAACAATTTGAGCTTCAATAAGTTTAAGAGTTATAGTGGACCCAAACTCATCAAATATGTTTAAATACATGAGTATACAATGATATTAAGTAAGCCAACTAGTTGGTTACCTTCTGAATATGACAGAGAACCATTTCATTTTCTTGAAAACTGGGTAAAGAACAGGAAAGAGTCAAGTATTTACCTTGATTTTCCTTTATGAATTGTACCACTATAATCAAATAGTTAATAAAGGGAAGCATCTTCTATTTAAGTTATTCTAGTTAATAAATGAGAACAAAATGATAGAATATCATCATTTTGCAAACCCAAATACATTGACAAATCTAGGCCCTGACCATAAATTACCAAAACAGTTGATAGCACCAACTATCAAAAAAGAGCAAAAATCAATTAAATACCCCTTGATGAAAAAATAGTACTGTTTTTCTTACAGTTTTATCAAAGAAATTGAAGCTGAGAGTAATCAGGCCTCAGGATCCAGATGCCAATTTGTAGGAAGTAAACAGGACAGAGGAACCAATAGGCTGGACTGCATCATGTGGCTTCAATCAACAAATCCACGTTGTGGGAAACTCTGCAGGTGTAATGGCCCAGGTTCTTCAACAGATAAATTATATGAAATAGAAAGGAATATAGTTGGGACCTGTAGATTAAGAGACTGAAAAGGCATATTAAGTTAAAAACTGGACAAAAGCAAATGGTTGTATCTAGGCATGCTTGGGTGATAAAACCAGAAAGAGATGAAAGGGAGTGATTGCTATGCAAGTCAAAACAGTGGTCATTTTCAGAGGGGTGGAGGCTTTGTGATGGAGAGGGAGCACATGCAAGCACTTTTGGAGTGGCTGGCAAATTTCTAAATTTTGACCTGGGTAATTGTTACAAAGCTGTTTTCCTTACAATAGTTTACTCTGTTTCATTCTATAATAAAAGTGTAAAAAAAAAAGTGGAAGAAAAGAGAAAGCATGTTGGAAAACCTCACAAACCTGATGTTGCACTAGAAATTATCTTAAAATGTCAGCACTGAGTAAAGTTGTTTCCTGGAGCACAAAGAATGTAAATTCTACTGTAGATACATCTGTGTAGTGTCAGTGGTGGGCCACCTTTCACGTTACTAGGAGGTTTTATTTTTACAGCTGTATGGCAGCAGGCTTGCATCCAGTTCCCTGTTCAGTGTTAGTCAGCCTAGACAGGTGACCCATCTCCATCTTAGTGTTTTTCATTGTGTGGAGCATAGAACACTGGCATCATGGCCACAGCATGTATAAGAAAATGTAAGTTTTTTGGTCCCAGCTGTCTTCAAAAGGAGTGGCCCCAGGAGTATGTGTGATTAACAAGCACACTGCAGTATAAGAACCACACTGGCTTCTCTGTTGATTTCGACCTGAAACATTGCTAAAAATCCAGTTTTATAAAGATGTCTTGAGGAAAGTACAGATATTCTGAGCAATTTCCTGATGAGCTGTTTAAAGATCATACCTGTGATTTTTATTAATGAATGAACTCAGATTTCGAACCTCTATTTAATTAATTCATACATAAGTGTGACTAAGCAGTAGCCCAATTAGAAAAAACAATTTCTCCAATGTACAATAGCAGTGGGCCATTTTCCTCCCAACTTTTTGTTCAGGGTTTATTCCCCCTCACATAAATCAGAGGCTAGGACTTTGGGTAGATGTCCAATAGTGGGATTTCTGGATCCAATGGTAGATCTATTGTTAGTTCTTTGAGAAATCTCCATACTGTTTTCCATAGACATTGTACTAATTTACATTCCCACCATCAGTGTATAAGTGTTCCTTTTCTATGCATCCTCACCAACATCTATTGGCTTTTTACTTTTTAATAGTGGTCATTCTGAGTGGGGTAAGATGATATCTCATTGTGGTTTTAGTTTGCATTTCTCTGATGATTAGTGATAGTAAGCATTTTTTTCACATGTTTGTTGGCCATTGGTATGTCTTCTTTTGAAAACTGTCTGTTTATGTCATTTGCCCACTTTTTAATGGGATTATTTGGTTTGTTTCTTGTAGAGTTGTTTGAGTTCCTTGTAAATTCTGGATATTAGTTCTTTGTCTCTACTGGGTGGGGTGCAAATCCCTTCTGCTCACAAGTAGGGGGTTGGCTCTCATGCAGGGGAGGGTGTGTGCTGTGGTTTTCTTTGTCCCAAGGGGTGCTTTGGTGCACTTCATTCTCCATTCCCCAGAGGCAGTCCATCATGAGTGTTAGAACTCTAGGATTCCCACAGTTCCCCTCACACCCACCAGCCCTCTGTGGCTGCTACAGTCTAAATGGGTGCTGAGGAATTTTTGCTGGAGATCCAGCAATGTGAAGACAGAAGAGCTGTGACTTCCTAGGCAGGACAGAGACCCACAACAGGTACATAACCAGTATGGTGCCTGCCACCTCAGTCCAGGTCTGGGGAGAGGGCAAGCAATCCTGCATGGTCTGGCAGCCAGTGCTCTGCCCCTAAGGAGTTCCCAAATTGCCATCTGCAACAATGCTTGAACTCTAAAGGTGCTCTCTGACAGTTCAGGAGCAAGCAGTCTGCTACAGGGATGAGGGGAGCAAAAAGAAACACCGCTACCTACCCTTTCCGGGGGGCTCCAAGTTCCTCAGGGGTTAATCACTGTCCAACTTTTGCTTCCTTCTTATTCTGTGCTCTAGGTTGTTCCCATGGATTCTCTGGCAGGTTCCAGCACTCTTCCCTCAGTATTTCACTTGGGCTATGCTGATTCACCTATAACTTTGGTTCTTCTTTCTGAGGAGAGCTGATGACCAATGTCTCTAAGCAGCCATCTAAAATTGGCAGTTCTCACATGTGCAAATTATTGCATGACCCACAGATATCAAAACTATTCTGGTTTTTTTGCCTTTTAATATAAACTTTAGAATCAATTTGTTTATCTATAAAATAACTTGCCAAATTTTTGATTGTATTGAAGTTATACATCAAGTTGGGAAGAACTGACATCTTGATAATATTGAGTCTTCCTATCCACAGACGTGGAATATTTCTCCATTTATTTAGGGCTTCTTTGATTTCTTTAATCACTTTGTAGTTTTCCTTATATAGATCTTGTACATATTTTTATTAGATTTTTACCTAAGTATTTCATTTTGGAAGGTTCTAGTGTAAATGCTCTTGTGTTTTTTATTTCAAATTCCACTTGTACATTACTGGAATATAGGTAAGCAATTGGCTTTGTGTATTAACCTTGTATCTTAATTCTAAATCTGTATACCTTTTATTTCCTCTTCTTGTCTTATTGCAATAACTAGGACTTCAGTATTATGTTGAAAAGGAGTACTGAGAGAAGACTTCTTTGCCTTGCTCTCAATCTGAGTGGGAAAGCTTCTAGTTTCTCACTGTTAAGTATGACGTTAGCTATGGGTTTTTTGTAGATATTCTTTATCAAGTTGAGGAAGCTCCCCTCTATTCCTACTTTACTGAGAGGGGTAGTTTGCTTTTGGGTAAATAAAAATATCTTGTCATAAGAACATCTATCAGTCTGTGTTTTGGAGAAAGTATAGTTTTATTAGTCAACTAAAGATGACATTGTACTCTGTAATGGGAAGTTTTTTGTATAAAGTTGCAATTTCAAATGGTTTACTTTGGAGTTTTATTACAAATAACTGTGGTAATCCCTTGATTTGTATTTAAAAATAAAAAGTACATATATTAGGTAAGAATCTCTTCTCAGCTTCTTCTAATGGACACACACATATGTTGAGCATATGAGTAAAGATACATTTTAATCCATTCATTTCTGCAATTGCTAGTAAACAAAATAATCAGAAATTATGACATGGCCTTTTGCAGTAAGACAAAAAGGTGTACACTTACTGCCATCTTATATTTACTTCTCTCTTTACTCTTCTCAGTTTACTGACTTTAGATCATGAAGACTTTTAATTCTAAATGTAATGGAATGCCATGGTTATGATAAGGGTCCAAGATTTTTGAAACTCTGATAGGAAAAAGAAGTGAGAATAAAGAGAATTCTTTAAAAGTAGACTTCAATTTACTTTTGTTTTAGAAAAACTGAGTATCTCCTGCAGTTACACAAATATAAATCAAGAGTGTTTTGAGAGAAACAGTGAAATTATTTTTAGCAGAAGAGAAAGAGTAACATTCTTTGGTATTGTAGATGAATGCTGATTACTGTTTGTTCCTGTGGAGAGGCAGGTCGTAGTTATTAGGAAGATTTGCTCTTTTCTTTTTGGAAAGTAGCATGTGGGAAAGCAAGAAGCAGAGAGAAGAGGGAAAAGCCATGTTTGTGGGACTTTGTGAAACTTTGCTGCCCGAGTACCTGTATGGAGTAATTGCTGGGACGACAGATTACCCTCCAGATGCACACAGAGCTCTGGAGATTGGCGATTTGGGGCTCTTGTAGCAGACTACTGATCCATGTACACTTGTAATTTCATGGGAAAACCTTTAAGATGTTTTGAGAATGGTTGAGAATGCGTATGGTGACATCATGATGAGGCAGCAAAGAGGTCCCTCCAAGGGACAATTCGTAGGAGCTGAGGGAGTCACACTCCCCCTAGTAAACAATCAGAGCAATCACAAGAAGGGTGCCTTCTTTTCTATCCTAAGCTGGTAAAAACTGGACATACTGGCTAAATACATAACAGTTACCTTAACAGCCATATATCTGTCTGGAAAAAATAAGACACAACTAAAACATATACAGTAATCTGTTCTACAAAAGAGAAAAAGCACACCTCTCACATAAGCATATAACAAATTTTAAAAAAACAAAAACAACTGACCCAACCAACTAGAGTTTATTTGTAAACAGTCTTAGACCATGTCAGCATTAGTATCAGCTACTTGGGTAACCATAGAAGATTCCTGTCTCAATAACAGGAGTCAGTAGCTATAATTTTGAGACTAGGATATCTAGAAGGTTGAGAGAAGTAAGCAGTTGGCAACATAATGTATTATATTTAATAAATTTTTGTTTTGTAAGTCTTGCTGACTGCCACAGGAGCTACTGTGCTGTCTGTAAATTAAACAAGACAATGGAGAGGGTCACTTTCCCACATTAGCATGGTAATATCTGTGGGAAAAAAATCTTATGCAACTTTGAAGATACATGGTTAACTATTGTCATTTGCTTTAATTTACTTTGAGATGAGCTCCAGATTAGCCTCATTTTCTTTTAAACTTGCCAGAAAATAATGCAGAAGCTATATAGAGTTACTAGGTAGAATCAGTGCCAGTGATCACAGTGCCACGACCCTCAGAGTTGTGCTTTTTGTAATCTCCAAGAATCTTAAGGGAGGTGTGTTCTCCCAAATGAATTTTTATATTCATTGACTGAGACTATACATTATTTTACTGAGACTATATACTGCTTTTCTTTTCTTTTATTATTTTTTAAATTATCATATAGCAAAATTGATTTTCTTTATTGGTATAAAGTTCTACAAATTTTAACCCAGGTATAGATTTGTATAACCATTTGTATAATCAGGATACAGAACAGTTCCATCACCCCCTAAAACTCCCTTGTGCTATCAATTTATAGTCATGCCTTCCTACCCGCAGTCCCTGATAGCCACTTATCTATTCTTTATAACTATAGTTTTGTCTTATGAGAATGTCATATAAATGGAATTATATAGTGCAACCTTTGTGACTGGCTTCTTTCACTTAGTATAATGCCTTTGAGATTTATCCAAATTGTTGCATGTATCAGTGGTTCATTTTTAAAAAATGGCTACATATTGTATAGATGTACCAGAGTTTGTTTATTCATTTACCAGTTGAGGGACATTTAGGTTTTGGTGATTGTGAGTGGAGCTTCTTTTCATTTTTGTTGTGTATATAAGTTTTCATTTCTCTAGGATAAACACTCAGGAGTGGCATTGCTGAGTCATATGGTAATTGTATCTTTAACTTTATAAGAAATTGCTAAACTGTTTTCCAAAGTGACTGTACCATTTTGAATTCCAAAGGAATTCAAATAGGAGAGTTCCCATTGCTCTGGAAGTCCTTAGCATTTAGCATTGTCAGTAATTTTTTTATTGTAGGCATTCTAATAGGTATATACTGGTATCTATATACTGGTTTTAATTTGCATTTCCCTAATGGCTAATGAGGTTGAACATTTTGTCATGTTATTATTTGCCATCATTATATCCACTTTGGTAAAGTGTTTGTTCAAGTGTTTTGTTCATTTTATAATTGGGTTGGTTGTTTTCTTACTGTTAAGTTTTGAGAGTTCTTTATGTATTCTGGATATAAGTCCTTTGTTGGATATGCGATTTGCAAATATTTGTAGCTTATCTTTTCCTTTTTTAAAAATGATCTTTTGTAAATGTGCAACATCACTAATAATCAGGGAAATGTAAATCAAAACCACAGTAAGGTATCATCTCACCCCAGTTAGGATGACTCTTATCAAAAAGACAAAAAATAACAAATGCTGGGGAGGATACAGAGAAAAGGAAACTCATACATTATTGATGGGAATGCAAACTAGTACAGTCACTATGGAAAACAGTATGGAGGTCCCTCAAAAAACTACAAATAGAACTACCATATGATCCAGCAATCCCACTACTGGG
>VBSM01002121.1:29464905-29532662 GCA_008086735.1 Cheirogaleus medius | reverse complement strand
AAAAAAAAAAAAAAGGAAGATCTAAGAAAGTTTTTGGAACTAGGCTTCAGTTAATTTAATTATAGGTAAAGAACAAAGCAAAATTTCTTGCTTCAAATTAGGAAAAAAGGGGAGTGGGTTCCCTTGATGCCTTAGACAAGATTGAAGCTAGCAGTAAAGTGAATAAATTACCACCTCCATAAAATGTCACCTTCATCTGAAAAGCTGCTTTATAACAATTAAATGGAGGTATATTTGATTGGAGACATTGCTAGGCAGCTCTGACATAGCTCCCTGCGCTCCACAATTAAATGTGATATTTCTGAAATAAAAAAGGCAGTAAAGCCAACATGCACTTATCCCCAAGCTCCATATCTTCCTGAGAATTTATTACTTATACTCATTAGAAAACTGTGTGGGAATGAGGTCTGGAAGGAAGCAATGGGACTAAAAATATTAGTATTACTAAGCAATATTTTAAGAGATGAGACTCATTATTCATCTGCTCTGAGAAATTTCAGAGAACTTTCTTTTTTTAACATTGCCTCCGGATGAAAGACTAAGCGCTGTTTTTGTTTGTTTGTTGCTTTTTGGTTTTTTTCAGGAAGGATTTTTTTTTTTTTTCATATTCAAAAATGTAGTATGAGCTTAGTGCAGTGGCTCACTCCGGTAATCCTAGCACTTTGGGAGGTTGAGGTGGGAGGATTGCTTGAGGCCAGCAGTTTGAGACCAGCCTGAACAACACAGCAAGACCCCATCTCTACAAAAAATAGAAAAATTAGTCAGGCAGGGCGGCACATGCCTATAGTTCAGCTACTCGGGAAGCTGAGGCAGGAGGATCGCTTGAGCCCAGTAGATTAAGGTTGCAGTGAGCTATGATGACACCACTACACTCTACCCTGGGTGACAGAGTGAGACCCTGTCTCTAAAAAATAAATAAATAAAAATGTAAAAATGAAGTATGATTAAAAAATAGTTATTCCTGAGTGACAGTCACCCAAATCTTAGTGGTTGAGATAGTCTGGTTGGGAATAGAATGGGAGAGGGCTTCCTTTGTAGAAGTAAGTCTTTTTGAGTATGGTATTTTTTTTTCCAAATTAGGGACTGGCTAGAGATTTCTGAAGATTTAAGAAAAGGCAACCACAGTCCATTCTCTGAGATGTATTCATATATTCATTTAGCAATATATTCATCTAACATCATTGTGCACCTTTTATTTTTGAGCAAGACAGTATCCCTGGTCTTAAGGTGCCATGAACACCAAAGTGGGGACCAAATGTATTCGCGAGGCCACAGTGTTCCCTGCTTGTCCAAAGGCAGGTGGCTGACACTTTAGGGCGCTTAATTTTTATCTGAACTCTCAAATTTCTTTTTTCTCTATTTGTTATAGAAACTTTTTTTAGTGTCTCTTTAACCTCATGTAAGTACTACAGTACAGTAACTATGATAAATGTAATAGAAAATCATGTTGCAAATTTCAACTTGTTATTAATTTAAATAGGTCTTATGGGATATCTTTGGCATTTAATCATCATTTTATAATACTACTTCTGTAAAAGAGTAAATTCAGAGTAATGAACAACCAAATTAAAAGATTTTTAAAAAATACAATCTGCTTTTAAATTGGGAATTTCACTATTACTCTTAAAAACTGCATAAAGTATGACTTTTGTTTGACTCATTCCATGGTGTTTTTGGCTTCTGATTATTATTTAAAGAGCCTGGCCTGGGTATGAAGCACAAAAGTCACACAATTTCGTTTAGATAACATTTGTTGAGATTGGCAGCTAATATTGTTTTCTCACTTTGTGCAGTATAATTTAGCATTAGCAATAACTCTCAACTTGGTGAAACTCAATATATTTTATTACTAATAATAATATATTAAGAGTGAACATTCATTGAGCACTTATCCATATAACAGACTTGTGTCTTACATATATTATCTCCTTTAAGCCTCTCAACACTCTGATGGCATCTCTTACTGTTTCCTTTTTACAGTTGAAGAAAATGAAGCTCAGTGACATAAAGCTACTGGCTCTGTACTAGAGCCAGAATTTGACTCTGAAGCTGGGGCTTTTAATTATTGGAGTTAACTAAAACTACATAATCAGAGGAAGAAATTACATGAAGGCATAGAGAGACATTCCAAAATTTCATCATTCATCCACTTATTGGTTTATTCAACATATGTACCTTGAGTGCTTATTCTATGCAGATCACTATGCTAAGGGCTATAGGTACCCTCATAAGTCAACTAGATCTTGGGATAACCTGGTTGTAAGGAACATAGGGTCCAGCAGCCACATGAGATTGATCTGGATTGAGTTGGCTCACCCCAGTTCCTCCTCCAGGAGAAAGGAGATCTGGGGATATAATGACACTTCACTTTTCAATTTCCTTCCTTCATTTCCTAAAGGGCTAGATGAGACCAGGCTGTTCTTTAGGCATAACAGGATTCCAAGGGCTCTTCTACTCAAAACAAACCATGAATCAAAAAATCTCCCCACTTGTTATGTGATATCAGAAATTGCATTAATAATGAGATAAATGCCTTAATCACATAATTAAAGATTAAAAAATTAAAAATACTTGCTTGTAATACTAATTTTTAACATGGGAGAATTTCAAATCAAATCAGCCTACCTGGAATTATAAATAGGAAGGGAGGGGCGCACTTAGTATCTAATATATTCCAGTGGGGGTTGGAGGGAGAAATGCATGCAGAAGAAGGAGATAGGGCCAACATGATGAAATTTTGAAACTCATTAATTTTCTCCAGGATTACCTGTGTTCACCTTTAAAAGGGTGGGGCCAAACAGAAACTGATCTTGAACTGTTATGTTTTGCAAATTCAGTAGTTTACCTTCCTGTGATATGTGAATATATATTTAATATGACCTGTTCAGTATAAGTAATCATTTTACTTTAAAAATACTTATTGAGCATCTGTTATGAGCTAGCCACTGTATAGGTGTTGGAGTGATAGCAAAAATCAAAACAGGTTTATGGAGATTTTACTTTTACATTGTTTTGTTCCCAGGAATTTTATTACTTAAGACTTCACTTATGACATGCTTATTAAATGAACAATATACTACTTTTGAATAGAGAGTTAAGGCAAGAATGGAGATTTTTGCCTTAATAGCCATTTCTTTTGAGGCTCTATGCTCTAGATTAAAGAAAACATTTTAAGTGTTTGAACAAGATACTATATGAAGCAATGTGAAAATATTCGTTTCTGTTTGTCAAACCAGAAGCAATTGAGACTGATACATATCTGATTTTTATAGCTGCCTGTACTGAAATTTCATCTCAACAGCATTTGAGTATAATTGATGTTGCATTTACTGACACTATGCCATTGTCTGTTACAGGGCCGGCTTGATTCTCTAACAGAAGTGGATGACTCAGGACAGTTAACTATCAAATGTTCTCAAAATTACTTGTCTTTGGATTGTGGCATTACTGCATTCGAACTGTCTGACTACAGTCCAAGTGAGGATTTGCTCAGTGGCCTGGGTGACATCACCTCTAGCCAGGTCAAAACCAAACCCTTTGACTCTTGGAGCTACAGTGAGATGGAAAAGGAGTTTCCCGAGCTTATCAGAAGTGTTGGGTTACTTACAGTGGCTGCTGACCCCATCCCTTCCAACTGTAGTGAAGCAATTAGTGAAGAGGCATCCCAAGTATCTCTTTCAGCAGATGACAAAGGTAGATGTGAGGAAAACAGTACTTCTGCAGTTGAAGAGCAACCACGCATAACACCAGAGATGTCATCTTCAGGGGAAGCTCTGACAGATGCTGTTCAACCCTCCTCTGAGACTGTGAAGCAAGAACCCAGTTCCTCTTCCCATCTTGGTGCAAAAAACCAACAGCCTCTTCCTTGTGAAAATGCAACCCCCAAGCGATCCATCAGAGATTGCTTTAATTATAATGAGGACTCTCCCACACAGCCCACATTGCCAAAGAGAGGGCTTTTTCTTAAAGAGGAAACTTTTAAGAATGATGTGAAAGGCAGTGATGGAAGGAAGCAGATGGTTGATCTGAAGCTTGAGATGAGCAGAAGCACTCCTTCACTGGTGGATCCTCCTGACAGATCCAAACTTTGCCTGGTGTTACAGTCTTCCTACCCCAACAGCCCTTCTGCCGCCAGCCAGTCTTATGAGTGTTTGCACAAGGTGGGGGATGGGAACCTTGAAAATACTGTCAGAATTCACATTAAAGAAATCTCTTCCAGCCTGGGAAGGCTTAATGACTGCCATAAAGAGAAACCTCAACTTAAAAAGCCACAGCAAATCTCAGAAGAGGTGCCTCCATGCCGAACACCTAAACGGGGAACAGGTTCAGGCAAGCAAGCTGAAAACACAAGGAGCTCAGTAGTGCCAAATGAAATGCCTTCTTGTACTTCTAAGGCCATAGAGGAGCCAGAAACAAATTCTGCTTCTACATCCTCACTTGAGCCATGTAATCAGAGAAGTTGGAAAGCCAAATTGCTAGTGCAGTCAGAAACATCCAATTCACCACCTTTTACTCAGAGCAGTGAATCCTCTACTGGCTCAGACAACATCACGTCTCCAGTACCCCTTCTTTCAAAACACAAAAGCAAAAAATGTTACTCTTCCTCCCCAAGTCATGTCACCAGGAATGGTCAGGTTGTGGAGGCCTGGTATGGTTCTGATGAATACCTAGCTCTGCCCTCTCACCTTAAGCAGACGGAAGTATTAGCTTTGAAGTTAGAAAACCTAACAAAGCTTCTGCCTCAGAAACCCAGAGGAGAAACCATTCAGAATATTGATGATTGGGAGCTGTCTGAAATGAATTCAGATTCTGAGATCTATCCAACATACCACATCAAGAAGAAACATACAAGATTGGGCAGGGTGTCTCCAAGCTCATCC
Organism: Cheirogaleus medius; assembly: GCA_008086735.1. Lineage (NCBI taxonomy): Eukaryota > Metazoa > Chordata > Mammalia > Primates > Cheirogaleidae > Cheirogaleus > Cheirogaleus medius. Next base: position 29,527,782 of record VBSM01002121.1, on the reverse strand, counting down.
AGTGACATAGCCTCTTCACTGGGGGAGAGCATTGAATCTGGGCCCCTGAGTGACATTCTTTCTGATGAGGAATCATGTATGCCTCTCTCTGGCATGAAAAAATACATCGATGAGAAATTAGAAAGAGCTTCATCCTCTGAGAAAAATGATAGCCATTCCGCTACTAAATCAGCTTTAATTCAGAAATTGATGCAAGATATTCAGCACCAAGACAACTATGAAGCCATATGGGAAAAAATAGAGGTAAGATGGTCTTCTTCTTTTTTTATTTCAGCATATTATGGGGGTACAAATGTTAAGGTTACGTATATTGCCCATGTCCCCCCTCCCCCCTCGAGTCAGAGCTTCAAGTGTGACCAAGATGGTTTTCTTAACCTGAATGATTTCTCACCTGATTTTTGGAAGTAATACTGGCAGAAGGTCAAGCCTTGCCCACTCTATTATAAAATGTGTTGCTATTTTTTATAAACCTGACTCCCCAAAGAAAGAAAAGAAAAAGCACAGTGATCACTGCATATGACAGAGTATGCATCACTAGGAACTGCCCTTGACAATGCATTAGATTGATGTGTTCCTGTTTGTTGTAGAATTCTCTGTTGATATTGCTTGAACCTAACATGGCTACTGATGAATGCTGGAACCCCTTGGATATAATACAAAATAAAATGGAACAATAGCTATATACTCACAAGTACCTCAGGAATACATGAAAGGAATATTCCTGTTACCCTCAGTGCTTTTTGATTTGTTTGTTCTGACCTCAGAATACTGTCCACATCTCCAGTGTTACCTTCTTATAGAAATAGAGCAGAAATTTCTAATTTATCAGGAATCTTTGTTTTTCTTTACTTTTCCTCCTCTTTAAGAACTCTGGCTAATAACCATATTACCTATGCCATGTACCACTCATGGGCTTTGGGATGAGGAATTGACATTTTGGGTAAATCTATACTTTTTGAACAACTTATTAGATGTGATTAAATCTTTGAGAACAAAAACTTATCAAAATTCTCAGGACTGAACTCCATAATATAAGTTGTGATTTAATCCTTTAAGAAGCATCAGGGCTGAAAAGATTCACTATGATTATTGTGGTGATGGCCCTTTCTTCATAAGATCATTGGAAATAGATCCAGTTAATGGGATAGATATAATGTTTCTTGTTCTATGACATATAAATGGCCATGCCTTGCATAATTTGCATAGCACTTTACAATGTACAGAGAGCTCTTTTATATGCATTTTTGTTTTTTACTTGATCTTCATAGCCATTCAGTGAAGAAGGCAGGTCACACCAGATTACTCTCCTTTTACAGAGATAGAAACAGAGGTTCAGTGAGCTTAAGTAGTTTTTCCCAAGCTAAAAAAAAAAAAAAATAGATAAATAAAAAGACAGACCGTTTTGCTTAGAAAGCTGAGATACAAACCCATGTCTTCTGATTTATTAGTCCAGTTTTCTTCTATAGCATCATGTTGCCTCCCTGAAAGGGCTTATGGTATCTTCCTCACTGGGAAAATATGAGTATGGGCGAACAAAAGGTTCAGAAGCCATCTATATTGGATAGAGAATATTAATGTAACCCCTGTGGCTACCTTTGGAGCTACTCCTCCCAGTTTATTTTTACATTCATTCATTGTTGAACACTACTCTGGTAGCAGCATTATGCTTGGCATTGGATGCAATTATAGTGCATATGGATAGAATAATCTGGAAGAAAAAAATGTGCATTTATAAAAAAGGAAAATGTTAACAGAAATATATAATAATAAGATATTAATAATTATTAATGTATTCCAAGTATTTCTGTATCCAGTCCTCACAACCCTAAAATCAACCCCTTTTTACTGACTCCCCTTTTTCTCAGACTGAGGCTGAGAGAGACCAAGGAGTCTGTTCTAGAGCCCATACATTTAACTAAATGTTCTCATGCCTCTCTATAAGGAAGCCATCAATATGTACTGTGTGTAAATACTGTAGTATTGTAGAGAAGAAATAATATCAGTGGAGCTAGAATTTGACTGGAAAGTTCTTGTGAAGTATTAAACTTTGAGTTGGGTTGTGAAGAATGTGTAGGATTTAGATAGAAAGAAGGTGGGCATTTCAGTTAGGAGGAGCATAACGTAGAACATAGTGGGAATGAGAATGAGCATGGATATGGGGATACAAAGAGAGTTAACCCAATGGAAAGGTCTGTGATCAGAGATCAGTGAAAGTTATCCATATCTGTAATAGACCCGGTTGCTGCAAAGCTCTGAAGGCCACACTAAGGCATTTAGAATTTGTTCACCAGGCATCCACAGCAACTTCTCTGAAAGGGAATGAGAATAATAATGCAACCGTAATAACTAATGCTCTTTGAGCTCTAATTTGTGTTTGCTGTGTGCTAAGTATTTTATATACCTTATTTACTTGAGTCCTAGGAAGTAGGAATTTTTTAGATGAAGAAGCTAAGGCAGAATGTGATTAGGAAATTTGCTCAGGTCCTCACAGCTAGTGCCTGTGAAGCTGGGATTTGAACTCAGAGCCAGCATATTTATTTATTTATTTATTTTTAAAAATTTTATCACTTTTATCTTTTTTCTTATTTATTTATTTCAGGATATTATGGGTGTACAAACATTTTGGTTACATGTTATGACTTTGCCACACCCAAACCATGATTTGAGGTGTTTTTTCCCCCCACCACGCTCACCACATCCATTAGTTGTGAGTTTACTTCCCCAACCCCCCAATCCCTGAAGAATATTACTACCGTGTGAGCACCATAGTGTTGATCAGTTAGTGTCAATTTGATGGCAAGTACATATAGAGCCTATTCTTCGTTCTTGTGATACCTCACTTTGGAGGATGGGCTCAAGTTCTATCCAGGAAAATATAAGAGGTACTAGATCCCCATCATTTCTTATAATTGAGTAATATTCCATTGTATACATATACCAAATTTTATTAATCCACTCATGAATTGATGGCCACTTGGATTGTTTCCACATCCTTGCAATAGTGAATAGTGCTGCCATAAACATTCGGGTGCAGATGTCTTTATTACAGAATGTCTTTTGGGTATATGCCTAATAGTGCTATTGCTGGATCAAATTATATTTCTATTTTTAGCTCTTTGAGGTATCTCCAAATTCTTTTCCATAGACGTTGCACTAATTTCCAGTCCCATCAGCAGTGTAAGAGTGTTCCTGTCTCTCCACATCCTCACCAGCATTTGTTGTTTTGGGATTTTTTTGATAAAGGCCAATCTCAGTAGGGTTAGGTAATATCTCATTGTGGTTTTGATTTGCATTTCTCTAATGATTAGAGATGTTGAGCATTTTTTTATATGTTTGCTGGACATTATTGTCTTCTTTTGAAAAGTTTCTGTTCATGTCCTTTGCCCATTTATTGATGGGGTGGTTAGATTTTTTCTTGTTGATTTTTTAAAGTTCTAGGTAGATTCTTGTTATCAGCCCTTTATTGGATGTGTAGAGAGCAAATATTTTCTCCCATTCTGTAGTCTGTCTATTCGCTCTAATGATAGTTTCCTTGGCTGTGCAAGCTTTTTAATTTGATCAGGTCCCATTTATTTATTTTTGTTGCTGCTGTGATTTCTTTGGGGTTCTTCTTCAAAAATTCTTTGCCTGGGCCAGTGTCTGAAAGGGTCTTCCCTACATCTTCTTCTAGGATTCTTAGGGTTTCATGCCTTATGTTTAAGTCTGTTATCCATTGTGAATTGATTTTTGTAAGAAGTGAGAGGTGGGAATCCAGTTTCAATCTTCTGCATGTAGCTATCCAGTTTTCCCAGCACCACTTATTGAAAAAAAGAGATTCTTTTCCCCAGTGTATATTTTTGTCTGCTTTGTCAAAGATTAGGTGACAATATGCGGATGGTTTCATCTCTGGATTCTCAGTCCTGTTCCAAAGATCTCTGTCTCTATTCTTGTGCCAATACTCTGATGTTTTAGTTACTATAGCCTTGTAGTACAGCTTGAAGTCTGGTAGACTGATACCTCTCAATGTGTTCTTTTTGCTTAAGATTGCTTTGGCTATATGAGGTCTTCTCTGGTTCCATACAAAGCATAGAATTATTTTTTCTAGATCTGTAAAGAATGATGATGGTATTTTGATTGGGATTGAGTTAATTCTGTAGATCACTTTAGGTAGTTTACTTTCAGGGATGATTTCTATAGTTCATTACTAGAGTCAGCATATTTAAAGCAATATAGGTCCTATCAATAGACTTTCTAGAAGGTTTACTTGGCAATAACAGGAAAGATGGTCCTGGCAGCCATGGTGGTGACCAGGGTGGAGAAGTTGGCCTGTGGCAGCCAATCTGAGAGACTGCTGTCATGTGAACCAGGCAAGGGGAAGGGAGGAGATTGTTGAGAAAATGAATCAGAAAACTGGTTGCAGGTCTTGCTCAGTCATTAAAGCCTGATGTGGCCCATAGCTAGTCATGTTCCATTCTGGGCCTTATTTCATCATGGATAAAAAGATACATTTTAACCAGATGATGGCTATGGTATCAACTTCCAGTGGTAGCATGCTTTGATTCTGTAATTCTATAAAAATGAAGTCCAGTTTTCAGCATCTGTGGACTGATATATCTTTAATAGAAGGAAATAGAAGATGAGTAGCTGGTTTGAGGGAGAGGTGGGACAGGTAATTTTTTAAAACTATGCATTGATACTGAGTATATGATGGAACTTTTAAAAAGTGTTTTATAGGCAGTTGGAAATACTATACTGGAGTTGGGATATGAGGTGAAGGCTAAAAGAAAATGAAAACCCTTTCTCAGCTCAGCCTCCCTTCAATAATTCACATGAGGGCAGCTGCCAACTCCCAGGTCAGTTGACCTTGGATATCACACCCTAGCTTTAGTCTCCTCCAGCTGCCAAATATAATAAGAGAGGATATTACTTAACATCTTACTTATCCAGGCATCTATTTGGCATTTTACCTACAATAATTCTCTCACAGGATTCTCATAACAACCCTGTAAGGTAGGTTTTTAAATCCTAAATTGACTACTTCTCTCCCCTTGTAGAGCTTTCATTCTGGTCCTAGTCACCATCACCTCTTGCCTGGATTACTGCAATAGCCTCCTAACTGGTCTGTCTGCTTCTCTTCTGCTCCCACCACAGTCTGTTTCCAACACAGCATCCAGAGTGATATTTTTAAAACGTAAATCAGATTATGTCATCTCTCTGCTCAAAACTCTGCAACCTGCAACAGAGGGTTTCCATTGCATTCAGAGGTACTACATGCACTAGTCCTCTGGTTTTCCTCTCTGACCTCTTTTCTGTGCTTACTTCACTCCACTCCCACTGACCTCTTTGCTGTTCCTAGAGCACACTGGGCATGCTCCTGCCTTTAGAACTTTTGTCAGTTTCCTGTGCCTACATCCTCTTATCAGTTGCCCTTATTTCTGATTCCTTCATCTCTTCCAGGTCTTTGTTCAAATATTACTTACTCAGAGAGGCCTACCATGCCATCTTTTAAAAAGTGTAACCTGACCTCTTTTTCTTTTTTTCTATAACACTTATATTCTGTAACTTTATGTAATTTTCTTATATAGTATGTTTATTATTTTTGGTTTGTCTCCCTCTGCTAGAGTGGGAGATCCGTGAAGGCAAAAATATTTATCTGTTTAGTTTGCTAATAAATCTCATGTACCTAGAACTGTGCTTGGTATATAATAAGTGCTTAATAAAGACTGTTGAATGAATGAATCCCCATTTTAGAGCAGAGGAAACCAAGTTCAGAGAGATGAAACAGTTTTCTTAAGCAGCACAGTTAATAAGGCACAGAGCCATGCTTCAAGCCCCCATCTACTTTATTCTTCCCACTAGATAAAGACTTGAGATAAACAAATTCTCTAAAAGAATGAGGACAGATAGAGAAAAGAAGACTAAGATTCAAGTTGTAGCCCAGTTATGAGGCAGGAATAAGGAAGAGGCCTAGTCTTGAAGACCAGAAGGGATAGAAAGGATTCTTGGGTGTTAAATAATTGGAGGAAGAAAGAGACATTTAATAAGATGGGCATTAGCTTTGTTCTTTGTGAAAGGTAGATCAAGAAGAATAAGGACTAAAGAGGAAAAGACTCAACAACAAACAAGCTTTAGATTTGTTTGAAAGAGTCAGTGAGGACCTTAGAGAAAAATTGACTTAATGAAGGAATAGAGGTAGAAACTGGATTATAGATGCTTAAGAAGTGAGAAAGAATCATTCCTAATAGCTCTAGGAATTGGATTGTGAAAGCAAGGAGATAAAGAACAATAGTTGAAAGTAAAGTCAAGGAAAAGTTTCTTAAAAAAAATTAAAACTTACTTGAAGGCAGAAGTGGCTGACCCCTGCACTTGAGTAAGGATGAAGGAAGGGAAATAATTTCTGATTAGCATCTACTGTGTGTCAGGTTCTGAAGTAGATTCTTTTATTTAATTTCTATTACAACCCTATGGAAGAGCTGTTATTGGTCCAATTTTATAGACTGGGAATCTAAGGCTTAAATGTGAATGACTTGCTCAGGGTCATACTGCTGCTAAGTGTGAAAGCTGGAATTCCAGCTGGGATGCCAGAGCTGACTTGGTTTTCTCCTTGAGATGTATTCAAATGCCAGGGAATTTAGGTAATAATCACATATGTAGATAAAATCTATTTATAAAGTCCACAAACCACTCCTAGATTAATAAATGTGTAGCTTCTTCCTCATACCTGAATAAAAACAAACTGCTTGGTAAGTAGCCACTTGTCTGAGATGGGTAATTATTGATGCCAGGTTAGCAGCTGTATGATTCCTAGGGGGTACTGGTAGAATGCAGTGCAGGGTAGCGCTGCCCTAGTAGGGCATTTCAGGAGGTCTGTCTTTTGGGATACAGCACAAGGTCCACTTCTCACACAACAGGCTTCCTTCTCACTAAATTCTCAACACTTGTCTTGGAAAATGTGACTTTGTTAGGTCAGACTCAGTGGTACCTAGCTGATAGATGCATGACTTAGCTGAGCCCATTTCTCCACAGAGATATAAATGTCTTCAAATGTCAGAGTATAGCATCTCAACCACAGTTCAGTGACTCAGCATTGTCACATTTTGTCCTAGAGACATCTTTAACCCAATTTTATAAACTTCTTTGGTGCCAGCTAAGGATGTCCTTTCATATAAGTTATTTTAGATTCAGTGCAGCAAATATTTAGCTGAGTGTTTGCTCTTTGTAACTAGGCTGTGTAAAATTCCAGTCAAGTTTGCTCCCAATTTTGTGGTAGCAGCATAAAGATGGCCACCTTTGCTCCTGCCTAGAGATGGAGCTGGGAAGAGGTAGTTAATAACTGTTTAACCTGAAGGTAGAGAGATTTTACTCTGGGATTAACTTGGTACTGGTTTTTGTATTTCTTTTTCAAGAGGTAAAATGTGTCCAGACAGGACCCATCCTATCTTTCAACCTTCGTTTTGATTGTTGACATATCAATGATACCACACTGATATAGCGGTCATTAAGACTGAGATTTTTTTCTTTATTGTGGTAAAACACACATAACAAAATTTACCATCTTAACCATTTGTAAGTGTACACTTCAATAGTGGTAAGAATATTCACATTTTTGTAAAAACAGATCTCCGTAACTTTTTCATGTTGCAAATCTGAAACTCTATACCCATTAAACAACTCTTCTTTTCCCCTCTGCTTCCCAGTCCCTGGTAATCACCATTCTATTTTCTGTCTCTATGATTTTGACTACTCTAAGTACCTGATACAAATAGAATCATGCAGTATTTGTCTTTTTGTCACTGGCTTATTTCGCTTAGCATAATGTCTTTAAGGTTCATCCATGTTATAGCATGTGACAGGTTTTATTTCCGTTTTAAGGCTGAATAATATTCTGTTACATGTATATACCACATTTTGTTTATCCATTCATCTGCCAATGGACATTTGGGTTGCTTCCACATCTTGGGTATTATTAATACTGCTGCTATGAACATGAGAGAACAGATATCTTTTTGAGATCCTGCTTTTAATTATTTTGGGTATATACCCAGAAATGGTATTGCTAGATTATATGATAATTCTATTTTTAATTTTTTGAGGAGCCACCATATAGTTTTCCAAAGTGGTCGTACCATTTTAGAATCTCATCAACAGTACACAGGGTTCCAATTTCTCCGTCTCCTCATCAACACTTGTTACTCTCTGGGTTTTTTTGATAGTACCCATCCTAATGGGTGTGAGGTGATATCTCATTGTGTTTTTGCCTTCCATTTCTCTGATGATTAATGATGTTGCACATCTTTTCATATACTTGTTGACTATCTGGGTGTCATCTTTGGAGGAATGTCTATTCAAGAGCTTTGCCCATTTTTAAATAGAGTTATTTGATATTTTTACTGCAGAGTTGTAAGAGTTCTTTTTTTTTTATTTCAGTATATTACAAATCCTATACATCTGAAAGGGGCTGATAACTGGAATCTACTTAGAACTCACGAAAATCAGCAAGAAGAGTTCTTTATATATTATGAATATTAACATCTTATATAAATAATTTGCAAATATTTTCTTCCATTCTGTAGGTTGCCTTTTTACTGTATTGATTGTGTCCTGTGATGCACAAAGTTTTCAAGTTTGATGTAGTCCCATTTATCTATTTCTGCTTTTGTTGCTTGTGCTTTGGTGCCATATTCAAGAAATCATTGCCAAGTCCAATATCCTGAAGTTTTCCCACTATGTTTTCTTCTAGGAGTTTTATAGTTTTGGGTCTTGTGTTTAGGTCTTTGAGTTCTCTTTTATTTTATCTCAGTGTGGTTACCTCTCATGTTTTAAGGATCTCATCCCAGGCTTTCCAGTAGGATGGGACACAGCTTTAAGGCAGAGCCAAGTGGTCTTCTGGGATTTGTCACTAAAAAAAATACTTGGGAGTAACTCTTTTTTAAAAGTCCTGTCCAGCCATTATTTACTTGATTTGAGATTTAAATAAGTTCCATTTGAAACACAGCTGTATCTTTTTATTATTTACCCCTAGAGTAACTTAAAATCAGGCTTCTGCTATCAACCCAATTCTTACTTGCCTTTGAGGCTTCTTTTGTACCAATCATGTACCAGTTTTCCTAGTGTTGATGGAGTAGTAGTCTGCTTTTAGGTGTTGATAATAATCTCTTATGAGCATCCTATCAGATAGGAAGCATTTTCAGGTTCTTGGATGTCACTTTTCTTCACTGGCATTCAATTTTGCATGTGCCTTTCCCTTAGGCTAACCATTACTAGATCTCCTCTTGTCTCTGTATTCTCTCTCTTCCTTACATATTCTATCTCCTTTTTCTTCGCTTTTCTTCTTCTGGAAGTAGTTTTCATTCTGTGCTACCCATTTTCCTTTTTAATTTCTTCCCTGAGAGTATCTTCTACGTTCTTCCTTTAGTATTGTTCTAGAGATTCTTAGATTCCAAATGTGATGGCACTATGAAATTGGCTCCCCAGCATTGTTCAAACTTGACCCTAGATCTTTTCAGTGCATTTCTCAGTCTCAGAAATATGTATCCAGAAAGTCAAGGAATTTTTTAGATACGAGAATAAAGAGAACTAAAATTTAGTTAAATATCAGGGAAAAAAACAGATTTTTTAAGAATTGGGTAGGCAGGCTCAGCTTTGTTATTAAATTCAGAAGATTCAAGTGTCCTAAAGGATCACAGATTGAACACGAGTTGACAATGCAGATAACTATTCAACAAGAGGTACAATAGTGGAATACTGTAGGAACTCTGAATACTCTTTTATTTTTACTATGCACAATCTAAAATTCTGTTTTATATTCTGGACTTAGAATTTGAGGGAGATATGGCAACATTAATTCAAGGATCTGTGCTTATTACATATTTGATAAGGGCCAAGTGGAAAGTTATGCAGTGGGAGAGCAGAGGAAGGAAGATAATAACAAGTATAGCTAGACTAAGCATCACAGAAGAGGGAATATTTGATCTAGGCCTTGAATGAAGGGTAGAATTTATATAGCAGAGATGAGGAGGCATTATGTTAGTGACAGAAACTTTACCATAAGCCAAGGTTGAGAGTAAGAATTTTCAAGGTATGTTTGAGAAATAGTAAAGAAAGATTCTTGTTTTGGAGTACAGGTTAAGCTACTATAAACAGAGAGACCCCAAAATACGATAAGATAGAAATCTCTTTCACTTAACAAGAGACAGACAGTCCAGGGAAGATAGAGGTCATGTAGAGAGCCAAGTTCCTTCTCCCTGTTGCTCTTCTTTGGCTCACTACCAATTCTATATCTGCATTTCAGCTCACAAGAATGGGAAAATGGAGAGCAGCTAGCATTTTTTTTTATGGATATGACTTGGAAGTTTCACATGTCACTTTAGCTCACGTTCCATTGGCCTACACTTTGTCACATGGCATCACTTAATTCCAAAGGAGTTTTTTGGAAATGAGCCTCTAGGCTACGAATATTGGGAGAGGGATGTCTCTTTAACTGCTGGTTAGAATAAAGTTTATTAAAAGGAAGGGGAATATAAAGTTAGAATAGGGCCAAAATAGAAGGACTTTGAATTCTAAGTGTTTGAATAGCTTAAATACAAAATAAATACTGCCAAATGAATGCATGAATAAATGAGCATGTAAGTGAGTAAGTGAATGTATCTTTGAGTTTGAACTTCATCCTCTAGACCAGGGTTACAAACCAAGATGATTCTAAGAGGTTGGGCAGATGATATAAATGAATAATACAGCCAGGTGTAAATGGGGAGTGATGGGACTGAATCAACTGGAGGATACCTGACATGTCTAAAGGGAAGCCATTACTCAGCTCCAGGTGATAGTTACACGGGAATGTGGACCCTGTGTGGCAAGACCTTGCAATTTGTTAAAAAGAAATAGGAAATTTGGGTTTTATGTGACATCTCCCTATTTTTAAATATTGGATCAGAACAATTTTTAAACCGGTCAAATAAAACACAGCTATAGGATAGTTTGGCCTTCAAGTCACTAATTTGCAATCTTTGTGAAGATGGGAAGCTACTTAAGAGTTTTGGTCCAGAGATTTAGTAGTTTAAGAAGGTTGTTAATGTGGCCGTGGTGTGCTGGAGACACACCTCTAATGCAGTAGTTCTCAACTGTGGCTACACATTATAATCACTGGGGAGCTTTTAGAAAATCCCAACCTCAGCCTCTCACCCACACCAATTAAATCAGAATCTCTGGGACTGGGTGTTTTCTAAAGCTCTTCAAGCAATTACAATATGCAGTCAAGGTGGGGAGCTTGACTAATTTTAAGAGTTATTGCAATGGCCTGGTTATGTGATAAAAGGGTCTTAACTGTGGTTTTGGAAGTGGACTGAAGAAAGAAAGAGACAGAGGTGGGAGATGTTATAAAGGAAACATTGATAAAATTTTGTGGCTGTTTTAAAATAAGAGAGTAGAAAAGGAAGGGAGTCTAAAGAGTTGAGATTTTGGGCTGAAATTTGGGGGCCGGGAGATGTAAGGAATTTAACAAATGGTTCCAAAGGATACATGAAATTAAGATACACAGTAGATGATGAGTTAATGTGACCGTGGTGTGGGGGATGAGTGGGGGAAAGGTAAATGCTATATTCAAACACTGTGGCCCAAATCCATTTTGAGAATTCTAAATCAACATTTTTAAAGATAAGGCTACAAAATTCTTTCTTTATTTGTTTATTTTAAAATATTAATTAAGGGGGTAATAGTGTTTTTGTTACATGGTTATTTTGTGTAATGCTTAAGTCAGGGCTTTTGTTGTGACCATCACCAGAATAGTGTTCATTGTACCCAATAGGAAAGGTTTTATCCTATGCCCACCCTCCCCCACTTTCCCCTTCTTGGTTTCTCATGTCCTTTATGTTGCTTACTACAAAATTCTTTTTAAGGATAATAAAAATCTTTTTTGTATATGTTATTGTTGCAATGCCAGGAAACAAACTGCAAATTAACATTGCTAATGGATTTGTTGAAACAGCATGTCAAGGTCACTGCTCAAGTTTGGTCTGGAAGAACCACAGGGATCCAAAGCAAATTCCTTCACAGTTAACACGCTAGGAATGTTTTAGTCCTGCTTGTTTGGTTTCTGCAGAGCCCCCACTGGCTCTTGAGTCTTCATCAATGATGATTTAGCACCACCGTGAGGCTTTATCTAGTCACTGCATCTGGTTGTTGGCCTCTGAAATGTTATATATAGAAAAGATGATCTGCCCTTTGGTTTACAGTTTTAAACATCAAGATGGAAATAGTTCTTTGTAATTTTCTTGGTGTGGAAAGGCCATGATTTGATAACATATTTTTGTATTAAGATGATGCCAGTACCTAAATGCATTTGATAGAAAATATTTCTATGACAATGAAAATCAAAAGAGGAGTAAATTTAATGTTGCATTTTTTAATTCAACTAAAATAAATTTAGGACATTAGTGAATTATTTTTTATCCTTAAGCCTAAAGTAATAATTTTGTATTTCTGTTAGGGTATTTTGGAAAGATAACAATTTAAAAATCAAAACAAAACCTTGATATTTATTGCCCCCTGGCAACGCATCAGGCAAGGTGCTAAGGGGTTTATTCATTTAACACATCACCCCATTTAATTCTCAATAAAAAAATTCCTCTTTGAGGCAGACACTGTTATATTATATTCCAGTTTTATAAATGAGGAAAGAGATACATACAGAAGTTAGAAATTCACTCAAGGGTATAGTACTTGAAGGCTGGAACTTTGGGCTCAATTTGTAACTCCACTTTTTAATTACAAAACCTTGACTAAGTCACTTAAAGTTTACTGTATTAGTTTTCTAGTTTTTAAAATGAGATTAATTATGTTTATCATGCCATTACACAGATTATTGTATGAAATTATGAAGAACAAAGACTTCTTGTAAACTCTAAAGGCTACATAAATGTCAGTCTTGTCTGGGCAGAAGTGGCTCATGCCTGTAATCCCAGCACTTTGGAAGGCTGAGGCAGGAGGATTGCTTGAGGCCAGGAGTTCGAGACTGCATCGAGCTATGATTGTACCACTGCACTCCAGCCTACATGACAGAGTGAAACTCTGTCTCAAAAAAAAAAAATTAGTCTCATCACTGTTGTGCTTTTCCTATGAATCCAGAAAATTAGCATCAACTGTATTAGAAAGAACTAGAATAAGAACCTTAATTCTGCCTCTGAGTAGCATTGTGACCTTGGAAACTGACCCTTATAAGCCTCAGTTTTGAAAAATAAACATTAATAATGGAATTTTATTGGATAACCTATAAATACTTCTGAAATTTTATGAGAGACTAAACTTGAGGAATAACCAAGAGAAGAAGCCAAAGCAGCCGTTTCTCTGTAAAATATTCCTTGGAATATATCACTTCAACATGGCTGGCTTTATGTTTCATGGAACTCTGGGTGAATTCGAATTCCCCTTAGAAGATCCTACTGGTAAGTGAATATGAGGCGGTGACATTAACGAGCCTGGAGGTATGAAAGTATTTGTACTGCATTCCTAGCACTGTAATGTGATAAGAAACAATCATTCTAGAGGAATTTGGGGTCTGGCTAGAGTTTAGAAGATGCCAAGAGACCAGGCCAATGGTGACAGTAAACAAGTGAGCAACCCAGTAAGAATTAGGTATGGACTAGCCTGAATTTATGGAAAATAAGGTTAGCTAAATGAAGCAGATTGAAAACATTTGCCTTGTCAGACTTACCATTGTGATGTCTTAAAATTACCGGTCAGCACTGAGGCTTTGATCTCTGTTCAGATAATATGGGGGAAAATAATTTCAAGACTGTTGGTTCTGTGTCTAGGTCATTCATGATGTCAGACCATGTCAGAGGCTGTGAAACTTACTATCTAAAGATGATTGGCTTGGATTTTGCATGGTGAATAAGCAGCTTTATCTAGGAAAGGTGCTGCCCTGAGCTCAGGCTCATGTGCTTTCCATTCTTCAGGTTGATGAGGCTCAGTGCATTGCTCTTTATGATAGGATGCCAGTGGCTTTACCATTTGCCTTCATGCTTCTAGGAATAAAGGAAGTTGTTAGTCTTTTCTTTTTTAATGTTTTAAGAAAATCAAACTGGAAAGGTGTCACTTACAGGTGGTACTCTAATGTTTTGGGATTTGTCTGGAGATTGTTCACTACTTAAGAAAGGGGTGTATGTGTGTGTGTGTGTGTGCGCGCGTGCGTGTGTGTATGAGAGAGAGTGACCGTCATAATTGTCAATCTTATATGCTCCTTTTTATTCCTGTCTGAGCCCAAAAATGAAGCTGACAAGTTGAATTAACAAATACTTTTGCTTTTAATTCCTTTATTTTCTATATCATAGAAAATACTATTTATACTCTTTTAAAATACAATTTCATCAAAGCCTTTCCTTATCCTCTCCTTACTATGTCTCAAGTTTTATATTGTTTGGTATATGACATTGTTTTCAAGAGACTATTGACTGGGGTCTTCTTAATAACATTTAGGTCACAGGAAAAATCATATTGTGCCCACTCCTCTCTCTAGACACTTTTATACAGGGAGTTCCGGGAAGAACTCCAAGAATAGCCTTGCTCAAGGTACTGAAAAGATGAATATTCAGAAAATTAGTAGATGGAACTCTATGGCAAAGGAAAAAGTACATTTGATACTAAGAGATTTCTGGGGCAATGAATATTAATGGGTGAAGGGGTTTCTTGGTGCTGGCTGATTGTGAAGTATGGTGATTAAGAATGTGGGCTCTGGGGCCATATTGCCTAAAACAGATCCCAGCTTATTACCTCTGTTATACTTGTCACTTGTGCTATTTTGAGCAAGTGACTTGACCTCTCTGTGCTCCAGTTTCTTTCTCTGCAAAAGAGCATTAAAAAGTATATCTACCACATAGAGTCATCACAGTTAAATATCTTAAAATATGTAAAGAGCCCAGAATAGAACCTGGCATGTGTAAGCACTCAAAAAATGTGAGCTCTTGTGGTTGTTGTTGTTGTTATTATTATTATTGTGGGAGGAAAGGGGTCAGGTCTTAGCAGCACCTTGTGTAGAGATGGCCTTTCGGGATCAAATGCCACTACCCTATTTTCTCTTCTCACCTTCAGCCGCCTTAGTCCTTATGAAGCTTTAGCCTCCTACACAACTCCCCCCATAACAGTTAAGGCCACCCCTCACCCTTCTTGGAACCTGTGGTGGCCACCCCAGGTTCTGGCACTCTCTTCTCTATGAGACACTAGGCCTCCTGCCTTGACAGATGATTCTCATATTGTGTTAGAGATAATTTTCCTCTAATTGGCCCAATAATTTTAGTTAATGCACTTCTTTGACATCTTAGGAAGTTTATGTAGGAGAATATATGCTACGAATGTGTGTTCAGGCAAATACAAACAACATTCTAGTTTATAATATTGTCACACAACAACCTTATAAGTAATATGTGCTTATTTATTTATAATTTGTATTTATACATACAATTGTCCTTTGGTATTCATGGGAGATTGGTTCCAAGGCCCACTACATGTACCAAAGTCAATGATACTCAAGTCCCTTATATAAAATGATATAATATTTGCATATAACCTATGTACATCCTCCCATATACTTTAAATCATCTCAAAATTACTTATAATATCTAATACATAAATACTATGTAAATAATTGTTAATACTGTATTGTTTAGGGAATAATGACAAGGAAAAAGTCTGTACATGTTCAATACAGATACAAACTATTTTTTTTCTGAGTATTTAAAAAAAAATTTTTTTTGAGACAGGGTGTGAGTCTGTTGCCCAGGCAACAGTATAGTACAGTGATATGATCATAGCTCACTTATGCTTCGAACTCCTGGGCTCAAGTGATCCTCCTGCGTTAGCCTCCCAAGTAACTGTGACTGCAGGTCTATGCCATCATGCCTGGCTAATTTTTAAATTTTTTTTTGTAAAAATGGGATCTTTTTATGTTACTCAGGCTGGTCTCGAACCCCTTGCCTCAAGCAATCCTCCCACTTTAGCCTCCCAAAGTGCTGGGATTACAGCCACCATGCCCAGCCTTTTCTGAGTATTTTTGATCTGTGATTGGTTAGATCCACAGATGCACAACCAGCAGATATGGTTCTGTATTTATAATATATAATTGTGTGCTTATAAATAATAATTCCCACAGTACTCTAACTAGAATTAAGGTGATTACAGTGTGTTATGGGAAGAAAAAGGAAGGGCCCCTAATAGGTTTTGAATCTTCTCTCAAACCCTCACTGCTAAAGATAGGAAAATTAAGAAAGTATGTTGGAAAGGCAGCCATAGATTGAGATGCTTTGTTGGGAGAGAAGCATTTGAGCTGTATCTTGAAAAATAGATATGGTGAGTGCAGGGTGTGTGGAAGACACCAAAGATCAGTTCCCTCTCTCTCTAGAAGAGAGAAGTAAATCATCTGAACATCTCAGGCATTGAAGGAGGTTCTATATGCAAGAACCACTATGTTAACAGAAGCGCACGAGAAATTGTTCAGCTCAATGCTCTCATTTTACAAGTAGAACCTTTCTCTCTCAATCCAGAATACTTCCTATTAGAACATTCTGTCTCTAGATCTTGCCAGCTTGTCACAAAGTGGCACCAAGTACTTTTTTTTTTTTTTTTTACAAGATCAACACTAAAATGTTCCCAGTGCCCCACAGCTGTTGCCTCTTTGTCTTTGTAGCAGTGACAGACTATGAGGAGATTTCTCTTCTCTGACTTTAGTTTATGTTTAAAGAGTTTCACAGTTGGTTTTGAGGCACAGTGTCAAGAACCACTGAGACAGACAACAGAATGGGGGACTGGGATGGAAAAAGTTGAGTGCATGGTATGCTCAGGCCTCATTCTGTGGAAGACACAAGTGTATCTGCCTTTACACACTGTTCCTAGTTATCTCATCCATCCCCATGGTATCTTGTTCCAGAGTTATATGCTCCTATAACCAGCTGCCTTATTGTACACTTCAACTGAATGAGTTCAGAAACCAAATTCATGATATTTAATACCATGTTTGTGATCTTCCTGCAAACTATTTCTCCTTCTGAATTTCATATTTTTTTCTTTTAGGGAATGGTACCTTCAACCAAAATAGAAAGTGGGCAGTCATTCCAGATTCTAACATCTTTCTCATCCATCACATCCAGTTGGTCCTGTCCATTCTATCTTCTAGCACTCTCTATAACCTGGCACATTCTCTTCATGTCCACTGATACCACCTTAATCTAGCCTCATCAACTTCTTCACAGGGCACTGTAGCAGCCTTTTAAGTGGCTTTCTCTACTTTTAGTCTTACAACCAGCAATCTGTTCTCTATACTGCTTCATCTAAGTGCATCTTCTAAGATGCCAATCAGATTATATTACTGCCCTGCTTCAAAACTTTAATGACCACTCCATTGTCCTCAGGATAAAGTCCAAACTCCAGAGCATGTTGTATGTGGTCTGGCTTCTGGCCAGACTCTCCAACCTTCTTTTTCAGTGTTTCCCTATTTGTATCCAGAGTGTTTGCCAGGCTCAGCTACTTAGAGTTCTCAGAATAAGCTGTTCTCTCTTGGGCTTTGTTTGTTCTTCTCTGCTCCTCCCAGTCCCCTCTATTCTGTCTCTGAATCACTTATGCTTATCTGTCAGGGCTCAGCTTAGTTGTGATTTCCTCCAAGAAGCCCCCATTTATGCCCAAGTCTGAGTTAAATGCTTTTCCAATGGCTCTTGAGCACTTGGGATGATCTGCAACAGAGGTTCTCAGAGTGTGGTCCAGTCATCTCTAGGGGTTCTCAGTACCCTTTGAGAAGGCCCACAAGGTCAAAGCTATTTTCATATTAATATGAAAATGTTATTTGTCATTTTTACTCTCATTCAGTGTGTAGTTGTCTAGAGGCTATAAGACATGTGATATTGTGATAGATTAAATGCAGAAGTAGAAATAGGAATCCTACTGTCTTCTATTAAGCTAGACATTCACAAGATTTGCATACGGCTAAAAGAATGCCACTCTTTTTACTATTTTTGAAAACGTAGTTATTTTTATAACAATGTATTATTTATGTTAATATGCAATAGATTATCATTGTTATTTGAAATTAATACATTTTTCCCCCTAAAATAAACATTGATGGGGATAACACAAAGAAGCAAAAAGCTCTTTTGGGCTCTCAATAATTCTTAGTAGTCTAAAGGAGTCCTGAGAATAAACGTTTCAGAACCACTGATCTACATTATTATATATATCACATTTATATCTACTATGCTCTGGACTCTTTAAAAGAAGAATTGGGGTCATTTGTATGTGAGCCCCAGGCCCCAGTACAATTTATGATACATAATAAACTCAATAAATATTTTTTTTTTTTTGAGACAGCGTCTCACTCTGTTACCCGGGCTAGAGTGCCATGGCGTCAGCCTAGCTCACAGCAACCTCAAACTCCAGGGCTCAAGCAATCCTCCTGCCTCAGCCTCCCGAGTTGCTGGGACTACAGGCATGTGCCACCATGCCCGGCTAATTTTTTATATATATACTTTTAATTGTCCAGCTAATTTCTTTCTATTTTTTTTAGTAGAGACGGGGTCTTGCTCTTGCTCAAGCTGGTCTTGAACTCCTGAGCTCAAACAATCTGCCCACCTTGGCCTCCCAGAGTGCTAGGATTACAGGCGTGAGCCACCACACCTGGCCAATAAATAATTTTTGAATAAAGGACCTAATACATATGTGTGCATGTATACGCACACACATGGAGTTTGAACAAAAAAAACAATTTAATCCTTACTTCATCTGGCCTAATGCTACCCAATCTAAATAGTATGGACAATCAGCTAAACCAATAGTATTCTGAAATTTTACATTATTCTTAAAAACTCTAGTTCTATCTTTTTTTTTGACCTCCAGAAATCTTGTCAGAAGGACGCCTATGAAAACCCTAAAATGAATAATTAGAGCTCTGTACTTGAGGACACACACCTAGGTTCTCCTTCTGGCTCAGTTACTTACTGGTGTGTGTTATCAGTCAAGTACTTAACCTTTCTGAGTCTCAGCTTCCTCATCTATAAAGTGGAGGAGGCTTTGAACTAGATGGATTCTAAGGACCGTTTGAAGACTGGGTCTGTGCTTATATTCTCTATGGTAACTCTTCTCCATTCTTTTTTAATCCTTTCCAAGCAGATGTATTTAGATAATATTATTTTCTGTCTTCTTAGCTTTAATGATAATGTAATGGCTGAGGTGTTGTTACCCTTTATTGACTTGCTGCACTGAAGTTCTCTGGTAGAAAGTTGGCTATAGCATTTTCAGTGTGATAAACTCTCCGCATGGAATTCCAATTTTTTTCTAAACGTAATAACTTCATTATTACTAAAGACCCATATGTTCCCTGGAAAAATTTAGAATATTTAGATAAACAACTCAACAATTACTTGTAATCTTTTGAACTACTTTAATATTCCACAAACACTCCCATCTTTCTAGTCATGTGCATTCCTGTTCTAGATATTTGATTTACAAGGAGGTCTTACTAATCAGGAAAGTATTTAGAGCTGATCTAAACATAGGATTATAACATTTTCAGCTCTGCAATCCAGTGTCAAGGAGCCAACCCTTTTCATTCAAAATTTTGGACATGTCCAGAAATGTTGTTTATTAAAAGTGGTTGTTTAGCCCCCAAAAGGTTAGGGATACTTTGAGCTGTAGAGAAGGAATGAACATGGAGAGAGAAGAGAGGGGGGTGCAGGGAGAGAAAAGAGGAGTGAGAGAACAAGGGAGGGGAGGGCTAGGAGAAGGGGGAGAGAAGAAAAAGGTAAAAGAGGAACAATAGTCAAAAAAGAAGGAGAAAAGGGCTGAAAAGTGAGTGCATAGTATGGGAAGAATGATCTAAAACAGGGCTGTGATAAGAATGGTTGAGTTATGTGGCAAGTGCTGGAGTTCTCACAGAGGCTTGGGAAATAAAAATGGACAACAGAGAGTGTTACTGTCCTTTGTTTTCTCTCCGTGTACCTTGTGGGAGGAGGTCTGGTTAGAGAGAGAATATGGCATAGTAGCCCAGAGCTTGGACTCTGGAACAAAACTATTTAATAATCATTTAATGGCTTTATGACCTTGAATAAATTACTTAACTCCTCTATGCCCTAGCCGCTTCATCTGCACAATGAAGAAATTTGTGACTATTTAATAACTTCACAAGTTATTAGAAGAATAGCTGATAGATAGCACCCAAATGTTAGGTCTTGTCATTTATAGTGCTGGATATGAAAGCCTACAATTAAACCATTAAACTATCATAATCCTCAATTCTAAGGTGTGAGCATCTCAAGTCCTCATTTGGGACTTAGTATCAAACAAAGATAATCTGATCTGCTCATCCAGTGCCTGTGGAGTATGAGGGGCGCTTAAGGCAAGGCCTCACTTAGAGGAAGTTAAGGAAGCTTTGGGGCAGTCAGACTGTTTGGGAGGATCCCCAGCTTCACTTCTGACTTACAGCTGTATTTAAGCTTATTTGGGCTTCACGTTGCTCCCTATAAAATGAAGAGTGTGGGAATCTTATATCATAGAATTGTTATAAGGATTAAATAAGTATCTGGCACATAGTAAGTGCTCAGTTAATATCAACTTATTATTTGTTCCAGTTTATTCCCATTTTTTTATTCACACCTATTTTTATTAGACATTGATGACATGCATTCTAATCTTTTTTTGCCCTTACAATCATTGATAATTTCTTTTTATAAACCCATAGGGAGCAACTGAACTCAAAACCCCTAGATTTATTGGAGGAAACCCTTTTCTATCATGAAGGTCAGGAATCTTTCTGGGTTCTTCTTTTCCCAGTTGCAACCACTGTCAATAGTGTTTGAAGAAATAGTGGATTCAGCTCAATTTATCCCTTCTACACGATACTGAGTTCAGAATAGAACTTCCCACTGGTAAATTTTAGATAATACCATTCCATGCCTTTTTTGATCTCTCTTCTGACAGTTTTACCTTTATTCTTGGACTGTTTTATTAGGAATATTTTTATATTCTAAAGCCATCCCATTCAACCTTTAGAAAAGAAGCTAAATATTTCATAAGGCATTTCAGTATTTGAGGGTTTTTTTTTGTGGCATCAGAGTTAACACTGCCTGAAGCCATTTCATTTTCTCCTCAATCTTTGTTCTGAAAGTACACACCATCTTTTCTCTTCTGTCAATTACTTGTATTGTTTTGGATTTTGAAGGTAGGAATGTGGGTAAATGAGTGAGATGGTAAAGTCCAAAGCACCACTTTTAACTCTCTAGTACTTTATCTTGAGCCTCTGGCTCTTGGTGCCACATTAAGTGCAAAGACAGGTGGTTGGGAAAGGTCAATTGAATTTGAGTGCTATTGTACAAAAATCTAAATTAGGCATTTCATATAGAAACTATGTATATAAGAATTATGTATAAAAACAGAAGATTAAATATATACATTGGTAAATACACATGTAAAATCTCAATGCAAAATTTTGCTTCTAAATGGAGTTCTAATTTTACTAGTCCTTAGAGCCTAAATAAAGCTTTACTATGGGTAAGAGGATTGTGATGTCTTTTAGCTGTTATTCTTTGGTAGCCCCATTGCTAATGTACAGACAGACTCCAAAGAATGTGACCTGTTTTGAAAAGTTAAGCCAGATTATTGTTAAACTTGTGGCAATTAATATAGAAATATGATCCCCTCCAGATCCACTGGTGAAATAGGGGTGGTGAAATTCTGGCTAACCTGCAGGTTCAGATGCTGCCCCCTCCACGCTACCTAATGGATGATGTGAGACAGAAGCTATGGCTCTCTCTTCGGAATGCCCAGAGCAGTTGCTGCTACCCCTTTTATTGTGACTGTGTGGGGACTTTTCTTATCCATCTCTCCTGTAGCACCTACCACAGTGCTGTAGACTTAGTTAATAATCAAAAAATTTTAGGTGAATGAGATAAATGATCAAATTGGAACTTACTGATTAGGAATTGTTTTTAAAACTATTTATCAAACCTTTATTTTACATCAGGCTTTAAAATATATTTTCTCTTGTAGTCCTCACATAACCCTAAGAGGAATTTTACTGCTCCTGTCTTATAGATGAAAACATTGAGGTTCAGAGACATTAAGGAGTTCATTTAGTTTACACCTGGAATAAAAGTCGGTTTTGTCCAGCTGTAGTTCTTGTTTTCTTAACATTATCCACACTGGTTCAGGATGAGCACTGTTAGGTTTTGTTCTTTTCCTCTTTTAATATACCCTCCACTGCCCCCCACAATTCATCCTCATTTAAATGTTTTTTTGATGTCTAATTTCTGCCGGGGACATAGACAAGCTGTTAAATCAACTGGCCTTTCATGATTTCATGTGGTGCCAGTGAGGCTTTCTGGATTCAGGTACTGAATTCACCACCTTCTAGCCATGGGGGGTTGGACAGGTCTCCTTACCTCTTAGGCCTCTATCTTCTCATCTGTACATGCTGGTGATGGTAGTACCCACCTCACAGGGCTGTGATGAGACTTACATCATCTATGGTATATAAAATACTTTCAACAGGTCCTGGCACATAGTGAGTGCTGTCTGAGGGTTATTTATTGTTTCAGTTAGAATTATCCAGATGAAAGCATTCACTGAGTCCTTTAACCTTAGAATACCAAGAAAGAGGTGAATACTTGTTAATAGCTTAAAAAATTCAACAGCAGAGGCTGACCTATTTTTAAAAAAATAAATATAGTGAAAATAGTTCACTCTTTCGATGGTCTTCAGCTTGCCCCTGTGATAAGGCAGCTAAGTTGATTTAGACTGGGTCAGACATCACAGCTGATTTCTATGTCCTCTAAGAAACATTAATCTTTCTAAGGGTGAATACACTCATGTTAACATAGACATCCAAACAACAAACACCTAAAGGAAATTAGCAGATCAGGGGGGTGGCTAATCTGCCTTCTGAGAACCAAGGGCCATCTCCTCTGTGATTAAACTGAGTCAACCTCATCTGTAATTGCACTGGTAGAATGGGCTCACTCAAGCATATAACTCCCTTAAATTTTTAATTTAAATTTTCTATAAGTTAGAAATGAACTTTATGGTGATCTTTGCTTACTAAAAAAAAGTGTGTGTGTGTTTGTTAAGCATTTAGCCTCATCACAAATCCCTTTTCATAAAAAATAACAGAAAATAGTGAGTGTGAAGGGGGAAGGACTTGGAGCTTAGGGAATTTTGTCTCAGTGTCAAGACTGTAGGGAAGAAATGCTGCTTCTCTTTCACTGATCTGATAATGTGTTCTAGGAGCTGATGATGTGTTCTAGGAGAGCTGTTTCTAGAGGGCAGTGTGGTGCTATGAGAAAAATAGACTTTGGAGAGAGATCTGGGTTCAAATCCCAAGTCACTCATCTTCTCTAACCTTCAGTTTCCCTATCACTAAAATGACTATAATCAGCACCACTTCTCAGAGTTATGGTGACAACACAGTGTCTACTTCCTGTTGTATATGTCCCCTTTCCCTTTATAGAGAAATAGCTGTCAATTTCATTTTGGTCTAAAATCACATAATCCTATTAAAAAATCACCCCTAGGCTTTCTACTCCACAAGGCAGGAACCATATCTTGTTTTCCACTGTGTCACTCTTCTCTGGCCCTATATCTGGCACAAGGAAGGCCCTCCTTTTTATTCTAGTTGCAAAACAGCCTGGCCAAAAGAGAAGGGTAATCACCCCTATAGTTTATATTTAATCAAAAGAGGTTTATTGTAGGAGAAAAGAAAAGAAATAATGAATATTCTTGTCATGAAAGTGTGGCTGTTTGCAAAATTTGACTGTAAATATTCTCTATGAAAATAATCTCTAAATGTATTTTAGCCAACTGAGGGCTCTAGCAAATTATTTTTCACAAACTGGTAAGTGTACATTTGCATGCACTTTCACTGTGCTTATTAGTTTTTGAGGAGATTGATGCTTTAGAAAGTTTAAAAGTAAGGTTTTTTTTAAAAGCTCCTCATGAGGGAACTTTCAAAATGCAAATTGACAGTGGGAGGTATGCTACCAACTAGTGGTAGCAGTGATAACTGCTGTTCCATTTTCTCCCCAGGTTTGATGACTGACATTTCTTCTGGGGTTTGAATCCTGGCTTGACTCTAGTCAAGGCTTTATAGACTCTCTGAGCCTCTATCAAATATGAGTGTGGCAAGGGATTCACTCAGAAGGAAACAATTAAGTCTTGAGAGGGGGGCAGGGAAGATTGGGGCTTATGGACTGGGTCACTTTCCATGGGCCCCTGGACAGCTTGGCAGAGAGGCAGAAAAAAGTAATGGAAGAAGGGCAGACAGGGACAATAAGAATGGTGGTGGTAGAAAATGACAGGAATGAGACTTAACAGATACAGTGGCAGGAGTTTGAACAAGGAAAGATAAAATGTGGCCTTTCAAAGGTTTGTAATTCAGCCTGTGGCAGTGAGTTGAATGCGCATAAAATGTGCTTTTTATATAGTGCAGTGGAGGCATTGGATTACGTCAAAAAGAAAATCTGATTTTTATAGTCATCTCTGACTTTCCAGGTAAGTAAGTGTGAACTCAGAATATTAGAAAAACATACACAGATAAGTCAATACTAAGAATAGGAAGTCATTCGGATACACACAAAATCCTGATACAGAGAGAATACACTTCACAAGATCCAGGAGAATGTCTCAACTCTTTATTTATTGTAAAACTCTTTTTAATGATGAAAACTACTCAAATTCAATGGTTAGACACGACATGCTTTATATTCTGCTGAAATTTTTGCTGCAATGATATTTATCTTTGTATTCTCAATAATGTCTAGCAGTGTGCTCTGCACATAGTAGGGACTTAGAAAATATTTGTTCAATGAATGATCAATATTTGTTGTACTAGGATTTGACCTACATTTCAAAATAAATCTTTCTCTCTTTTTTGGGCATTTTTCTCTATTTCTCTCTCTTGTTACTTATTTCAGCCTCATTTTCCTTCATTCATATCACAAAGACTCCAGCAGAGCTTCTGAAAATGAGCATAAAATATTTGTTGTATGTGTCTAAATGTGAACACTCCTGCATGTCCACATGGTCTGTGTATTTAGTGGCACTTTCTTGGTCTTTGTAAGGAAAACATCTCATGATATAGGGATAATTCACAGTATACTGCCCACTATACACTTAACACTGATGATAGTACACAGATAAAGGGGCTGAGTGAGGTGGAGAAATAGCAGATGACAATGGTATCATAAATTGGATGGACTCCAGTTTCACTTGCTTTCATGATTTCTGTTTATATTTTTGAGGCTACACATAGAAGGAGGAGAGGAGGTAGAAAGCTAAGATCTCCCTAAGAGGAAGGAGTGCTTAACTTTTATTACAGGTTAGGAACACTGGGATTTCTCAGGTTTCTGTTGTGATTGATGAGACATTTCAATATTGGCAAGAAAAGAGTTAGGAAAATGTACAACAAATGAAAATTTGTGAGGATGGGATATAATTCAGAAGAAACCCAGAGAGAAACCTTGGAAGGAACTCTGTTTCCTCTATATTAGCCAGCTTCATTTTTCTGTCTGGCTGGGCTACACAGAGATGTCATCCAGAAAGTGTCACCCCGGTCCCATGGGTTTTGCTTAATCTGCATCTCATGGATTTCAGCTAACTATGTAGTCATGGTTCTGTTAGGAAATCTGACACACATTGTTTAATACCCTTTGGCTAAGACTAACCTAATATGAGAAGGTACCCGTGTATTCACATACATACACATTATTTCATTTGCTTTTGAAGGGAGAGAAGATAATGAATAACCTATAACTGGTTATATTTCAAATAACATCTTTTACTATTTTTCTTCTTGGATTTGACCAATTGTTTCCTAAATAGTTGGTTTCTTGACTTAATTTTCTCCCCAAACAAATTTTTATATACAGATATAAAAGTCCAAGTCCAAAATCATTAGTAAATACTATTTAATACTATATGTACTATAAAATACTATTTTCATTTATAGTTATCAATCACATAGACTGTGCTTTTCTGATCAGCATCTGTAGATGACAGATAATACTTCTGTAAGTCCATCAGGTGAGCAAAGGGTCTCTTAGTTTTTCACCTAAATTATGAGAGTGTCAATAATTAGGACTTGAGTTGTAATAGACTCTGCTTTTACTTGTGCTCACAAATTTACTATATACATCTGAAGGGATCTATGGTAAACATCAAGTCAGATATGAATTTTGACATAGTCTGAGTCCTAGATAGCCTATCATAAATAGGGGTTTGGAGAGTGATGTTTTGAACAGGTGGTAGGCTCTACTGAAAAGATTGAGATTGAATACATGTAACTTCTACGTTAAAGGAGTCAAGTGTCGGTGAGGAAATAAAAAGCAAAGCAACTCTCAAATTTATGGAAATGCAGAAAAAGAGCAGACAAACTGATGCCATAAATATATGCAAAAGAGCAAAATGAATTATTTGACATGGATTTTTAGAAAAAATTGTAATATGAGAAAATTAGAAAAAAGTGTTGATTTTAGTAAATCATCAGGAAATGCATTTGGTAAGGAAATACATTGTGTGAAATTCATGATACCTTTTCCATTGGACACAATTTCACCTCACCTAGAAGAAACCCTTCTGAATGATGACCAAAGGAAGCCTCAATGATATCATTAGCTTAGATTTGCAGACTAGGACTCGAGGCATGTTAAAGTACCTTATAGTTCCCAGCTCAGCCAATTGCAATTGCGTAGGTCTCAGTTCCTGACTAAGATGTCTCTGAGATTATATTTCTTATGACTTTACCAAAACTACCTGATTAGGATAGATTTTGAAAAGAATATTAAATGAGGAAACTTGTATTTGTAATCTAGTTGTGATGTATATCCGTGGGTGTGATTGTCCTCTGAGACTTGGCACAGTAGGGATGTTTTCTATAGGGAAAGCTTTTGGTAGCATTTATAAACATGGGAAAACATATGATACACCATTACACAGGATGATAGACTGAACTCTACATAGGTTGACAACATACCAGAGCATGGTGGGACAGTCTAATCTGACTGTGTGGGCCTTTGTGCCTACATTTCTGCTCTGTCCCCCTCTAATAGACAGGGATGTATTTCTGAGTGTTATTTGTCTACATTTTTATTTTACACCCTCTTCAATACTATTTTCTATTTTTCTAATCATTCTTTTGAGGCAAACCAATTGCTTGAATTAAAGGGTTACGAATCTCAAAATATTACTAGGAAAATATACCTTAATGACAAAACCTAGCTTCTGAGAAGCATGATAAAATGAATTTTCACCTCTTTTCACTTCAGTCTCAGGACTCTCATCCTAAGTTAATCATTAAAAATATTAAAATTAATCAAATGGCAAATCTGAAGAATGGGTTAAGTTTAATAGGGAAATAGGATCCCAGCCCACCTTTGTAAGTACAAATGTGGAGCTTGCCCTTGCTCCTTATAACCTCCAGGTGGTGCTGTTTACCTAGACATGGAAAGCAGGAGCCCTCACTTCCTTTGCTTAGGTTTGTAGCTGGACTTTCATTTTTTTTTCAAAGTATTTTCTGTTTGTGCAGATGTATTCTTTTAAATGGTCAATAAAATTTTATGACCACTATTTGAAAAATTGCAAGATTATTGTGATTTGTGCTTCCTAGCCAAGAATATTTCTTTACGTGTGTACATACCCAGAGTCGGGCGTTTACGTTTATTCATTGGTCTCACTCTTCTATGCTTCCTTGCTTCTTAGCACCCAGGCTCAGCCACAGACATCTGGGCTGTGGATAGAACTCATCCAAGTTCTTTTAAACACTTATGTGATTTAAAAATATATTTCTAGTTCAGCTATGGCAAATGAACTTTGTAGGCTTCTGAGTAAAGAATGCTATCTTTACAGGAATGCTTTTATGCCCTGAAGTCAGTGAGTGTTCCTAGCAGACCTGACCTGATTTGGGGGCAAGGATATGCTTGTCAGACCCCATAAATGTTTTGATGTTTTGAGGTCACCTCAACAGTGACACCCCACAATCCAATCCAAATTCCTCAGAAAAATGTTCCTAGGAAAAACCTGAGAGGGAGGGCATTGACAGTTTCTTTCCTATTTTGATAGATTTTAGGGCCAGGAATAGTGGAAATTCCATCACAGCAAAGATGGAATTAGGATGGAAGTGCAGTAGTATCAAACATCATGGGTGAAGTTTGGAATTTTTAGGATTGGCTTCTAAAAAACTACCAACTAACATGCCTTTCTTGCCCTTTTCCCCCCTTTCTTTCCTCTCACAAGGGATTTGTAAACAAGCTAGATGAATTCATTCAGTGGTTAAATGAAGCCATGGAAACTACTGAGAATTGGACTCCTCCTAAAGCAGAGATGGATGGCCTTAAACTGTACCTGGAGACACACTTGGTAGGCAAGATTGTATTGCTTTTGCTTTCAGTAATCAAAGGATTTTAATATGCTGCTTTTTGTTTATAAAGAATATCAATTTATTTATCAATCATTATGATATGCTAATGAAACCAAGTTTTAATGGGGTAACCTACAGAAGGTGAAAATTTACAGGCATTTCAAATAATACTATGAAATCTAAATCCTCCATATTTTAAGCTACTTTTTCAAGGCTTTTTTTTGAAGAGTAAGTTGGTTTTTTTTGTTTGTTTGTTTTGTTTTTTGAGACAGTCTCTCTTTGTCACCCTGGCTAAACTCCTGGGCTCAAGCAATCCTCCTGCCTCAGCTTTCCGAGTAGCTGGGACTACAGGCACTGGCAACCATGCCAGGCTAATTTTTTGTGTTTTTGGTAGAGACAGGGTCTTGCGCTTGGTCAGGCTAGTCTCAAATCCTGAGCTCAAGCAATCCTCCCACCTTGATCTCCTAGAGTGCTAGAATTACAGGTGTGAGCCTCTGTGCCTAGTCAGGATAAGTAATTATTTAAAAAATACCTTATAAAATTTTGCTAGACCCTTGCTCCCAAAAGTGATGATTGAAGGTTTTCTTCTTCTCAAATAAATAAATAAATGAAAGAGATAATTTCGATGACCATTCTAAGCTTTCTAGAATTCTTGTAAAATTAATGAACCTCTCATTATCAAGAGGGTCTACTTTATCTATTCTACACTGGGTTATTTTAATAAAATATTTAAAATGATGATCTCCATCATTTTTGCTGCTATGTGGGTTTTTCAGCGTATAATTAATACAACTGTCATTACACTCGTCCCTGCGCATAGGGAAAACCATGGAGGGGAAGTGGAAAACACTTGGATGAATATGCTTCTGAATATGTTAAAAGCAAGAATTATAGACTGGGGGACATTTGATGAACCTCATGAGGTTTTTACTGAATGCTTCAAATAGCCGATATCAATTATGAAGGGGTGGAAACCAAGTAGTGGAGTGTGATAAAGCATGAAGAAAAAGCACGTTGTCATAGGAAATGAAAATTCAAGCTTTAAGGATCTCATCTTTATTCCTTTCACTGATAGCATAAAATTGACAAAGGCAACGAACACGAATCCTTGGGTACCCAACTGTGGGGTTGATTTTCTGCCCCTTTTACACACTCAGAATTTGGATTGAGTAAACGTGTGGGATTCCTACACGTATGTGAGTTCACAGGATTCCTGCAATGTTGCTTGTTGTTCTCTGTGATGTTAAGTGAGAGAGAGAAGGGAGAGGCAGGGATGGGGAGAAAAGAAGGGAGAGAGAAAATGTTTCAATGTTTTGGTGTTTGTGTTTTCCAGCATGTTTTATATGGTTGTAAGAAAAACAACCCCCAAATGCTATTGGTGTATGCAAACAGCCTTGAGGATGATAAAGAATGACAAAACTGTGTGGTAGAGGATGAGTGTGTTTCTTCCCTTTTTGGAGACCTGGGTTGATGGTGTGTAAAAATGCCAGTGATCCTAATAACCTCTCTTGTACATGGGTTTTTAAATACTGCCCTTAGTAATCAATTCTCTGTTGAGTAGAGTTTCAATTTTTTTAAAAGAGGCCATTTCATAATAGCACGATAAAGATATTCAGTGCTTTATAATGTAAATTATATTAATTAGAATGTCAACTTTTCACTGGCATTGTTCTGACAGAAATTCTAATCTGTGTTTAAACAGGAGTGTATGAACTTTATTTCACATCAAGTGTGCTGTCTTAATTTCTCTTGATTTAATATTTTATGGAAAACACACATTTGGTTTTTGAGGTTCCAGAGGGCATGGGGGCATAAAGAGTGCTTTAACTCCAGATTATTTGTTGAAAGCCAGGCTAGGAAAATATGAACCAAGGTCTTTTACTCTTTGGAAGCTGAATGGTATGGCTCCTTTCTAACCAATGAGTACTGAATATTGTATTTGAGAACGGAGTGTTCATTGGTTAGAAAGGAGCCATACCATTCAGCTTCCAAAGAGTCACGGTTACACTGCATGCTGTCTACTACTCTAGATACAGCCAGCAGCTCATACATCTTTCAAACAAATTCTCAGTTTCCCTGTCTCTATAAGTGTCTATATTGTCTTCCTGATCAATATTGTCATTTATATTTCTTATCGTATTTCTTTACTGTCATGCTGAGCTAATATTAAGTTATTTTCTCAAAAGAAGGCAAAAAATGCACCTACCTATAAAAGAAAATATATGAGTAAGACTTGAGATTTATATTCCTTAGTTCACCTTGTATAAATCATTCCTGCTCCTTAATGAGGTAGCAAGTGGTATTTGCAAGATTATTCAGTAGTAGAGATAGCTACATAAGTTTCTTTAAACATGTCTCTAGATTCCATAATTTAACACTCAATCAACAAATGTGAAAACCCCTAGGGTCAGTCTCCCCTGGTTTAATAATGTGTTAGAGTAGCTGGCACCCTCTGATATCTATTATAGAGAAAAACAATTGTAAAAACAATTCTAAAAGTTGTACATTCATATTTTGATACTTAATTCAATTATTTTCCATGATGGTAACCAAGGGTTTTTACCAACACAAATCAATTAAAGTTTTACAATACCTTTATGAGAGATATGAAGGAATCTTATTTTAACTGTAAGAAATACTTGTGAAATTATGATGATACATCAATGATTTTCCATGATAATTAATCATCTGCTTGCAACCTAGCTGCTCCTTTCAAAAATACAATTCCTATCTTCCTAGAAAATGACATTTTCAGGAAAATGTCATTCTGGAAAGGTATTTTGCAGGTATTGAACATATTGAACAATTCCCCCTTCTTTGAAAACCACTTTTAAAATAGTACTGTATGCATATGTTCTTGGACAGACTCCCTTCTCTCTCTCCCTTCCCTCACCTTTGTCACCTTCCTACCACTTTTATTTAAAAAACAGCTTTATTGAGGTATAATTGACATATAATAAATTGCATACTTTAAAGTACAATAGTCCTCACTTATCTTTGGGGGATATGTTTCAGTACCTTCAGCAGATACCTAAAACCACAGATAGTACTGAACCCTATGTATGCTACGATATGTTTTTTCAATCTGGTAACCAAGGTATCTACTACGTGACTAACATGTGGGTAGTGTATACATTGTACATATGCTGGACAGAGGGAGGATTCACCTCCCAGGTAGGACTGTGATGACATGAGATTTTGTCAAGCTACTCAGAATGGCATGCAATTTAAAACTTATGAATTGTTTATTTCTGGAATTTTCCATTTAATATTTTTGGACTGTGGTTGATCACTGGTAATTGAAACTGCAGAAATTGAAACCACAGATAAGGGGGATTACTGTATACAATTTTACAAGTTTTGACAACCTGACACATACATATATATATATATATAATCTCCATGAAACCATCACCACAATCAAGATAGTGAACGTATTCATCACCTCCAAAAGCTTCTTCAGGACACTGTAATTCTTCTGTCTTGTCCCTCCCTAGCCTCTCCTCCATCCCTAAGCAATCACTGATCTGCTTTATGTCACTGTGAGATTAGTTTTCACTTTCTAGAATTTTATATAAATGTAATCAAACAATATGCACTTTTTTTGGTCTGGTTTCTTTTACTCAGCATACTTATTTTGAGGTATGTTGTTGCATGTATCAGCTGTTTACTCCTTTTTATTGCTGAATAGTATTCCATTGTATAGATATACTACAATTTGTTTATCTTTTCACCTATTGATGGACATTTAAGCCATTTCCCCACCACCTTTTTTATTGGCTAAAGAAGCAGAAGTCACCAAAAACTACATTTGAGTAGAAGGATAATAAATAGAAGCATAGTAAGTAACTATCAAAAATAGTTCTTGGCTAACTATTTAGGTTTTTGTTTGTTTGTTTGTTTTTCCTTTAGGAGAACTTACATTATCTTCATAATTAGAATGCTTAAGAGTAAAGCAGCAGAGCAGGCCAGCAATTTCCCCCATAGAGATTTTATTTCATATCCATTTGCTCCTGAAATGATAACTCTGCTCTCCCAAGTCATTTTTATGCATGCCTAACTCATCAAATGCAGTCATTCATAGAAAAACAAACCAGCAGTTCTTTTATCTATAGCCAATCAGAGTATCTAGTAGGAGAAAGGGAAGTCAAACCAACACCAGACAGCTGTGCAAGATTTAGGAAAAAGAGCCAACCACAAGGGCCTGGCTTAAACTTGGGAAGTATATTTGCATAGGCAGTGCCATATTATATTGGACAAACATTAACCAACCACATAAAAATAGCCTTGGAGAAACAATGTTCTCAATGCAATTTGATAAATGAGAAACGTGGGGGAAAATGGTGACTATGAACTTAAGTTCATCTATATCAGGCACCTGTGAATACCAGGCAGTTATTTGGGTGCTGGGAATATGTGATGAATGAGCTCGGTTTCTTTCTTTCAGGCATTTTCAATCTAAAGGAAGCAACCATAGATTATATGTAGTCTTCTATAGACCCATAAATGACTAATATAATATAATTTTGATCAATACACTTCTTGTAGGTTAAGCACAGTGTTCTTAGGAGTACAGAGAAAAATTTTATTGATTCTTTCTGGGGGTAGGGAAAATTCAAAGAGAAAATTTGATGTAGACCTAAAAGACCATATATAATTTTGTTGGATAGAAAGAGGAGAAGAGGAGATAGGAGGAAATTTTATAGGCATGGTAAGGGAGATATAGTGAGCCATTTGGTGTGGCTGAAACTAGGTTGGAGTCTTACAGGTTGGGGCTGGGTGGTAAAGGAGATTGAATATCTTTTTAATGGATTGAACTTTTCTCTGGGGACAATGGGGACTCATTGAAGGTTTGGTTTTGTTTTCAAACAGGAGAGTGACGTGAATCAACCATAAATCAGATGGGGGTAGGGTCTGCCTGGTATAGATTAACTGGATGAGGTTCATGACTTAGATGACAAAACAACTCTGGGTATAAAGGAAAAATGGATTTGAGTATAGTATTTGAAGGATATACTGGTACAGGCAAGCTTGTCAGTTTTTAAAATTGTGTTTAAATTCAAAAGGTAAATAAAGAAAGGCAATAAAAAGGTAAAAGTCAAAAGTAAGTCTCCTTTTCACTCATGTTCCCCAGTTATCATTTCTCCTTTCTTAAGGCAACCACTGTTCCTTCTTTCCCTCTATCATTTCAGATTTATTCCAGGTATTTAAAAACAAATGCATATTTGTGCTTAACTTTGTTCCCTTAGTTTAGATTGGCAAAAATTCCAAATCAGTAAATATAGAACTACTTCATCCTTTTAAATGGCTGCACAGTAATCCACTTTCCAATATGTGATATTTATTTAACTAGTCCTTTATGATGGAAATTTAGGGTTTTTGCAGTCTTTTTCTATTATAAATGGAGCTTCAGTGAATATCCTTGGAAATTCATCATCTTGCATAGTATAAGCATATCCGTAGAATGAATTTATTTGGAATTTCTGGGTCAGAGGTTCTACACATTTAAAATTTTTATGTATTGCTAAACTGTCTTTGGTAGAGCTTTTACCAGTTTATACTCAGCAATGCATGAGAATGCTTAGATCAGTACATTCTTGCTATCAGAGTATGTTATCACTTGGTTGAACTCTGTCTCTCTGCTAGTTACAAATGGCATCTTATTATAGTTTAGTTTGTATTTCTTGCATTTTAAGTGACATCGAGTATCTCTCCATATTTTTAGGAGCCATTTGTATTTCCTTTTTGAGAATCATCTGCTTATAGTCTTAGCCTATTTTTCTGTTGGTTATTGGTGTTTTGCTTTAGGATTTACAGGAGCTTTTTATACATTAAGGAAATTAGTCCCTTGCCTGTGAATAGAAAATATTTTTAAAAGAAACTATTCTGGAGATTTTTTTGCAAAAGAATATGGATATCTCAACAGTTTGAGGAATCTAGGGTTAGGCAGACCTGGAGGGCTGGGCTGACAAGCATGTAACAGGTCTCTACCCCTGGCAAAAGCACATTTGGATTCCAGCACTGGAAAGACCAGTGTATTCTAAGGAATTTGGAAGGAACAAGCTTAAGATCAGGGAGGCTATAGTTGAATGGGTGGATTAAAGGATGTTTGAGCAATGAGAGAAATGGTGAGGATGTGGGTCAGAGTTGGGGTGTGGTCAGTAAGAATAGAGGAGAAGGGATAGATTAGAAAATGAGGGACAGATTAGAGAGACATGTCAACAGTTCTCTTTTTGAGGATCACTCTTGTCTAGTCAGAAATCTCATGACCAACATCTGTTTTGACTGTCTTGATCTCCCCCAAGGCAACTAATGTCCTTGAAAAATAGCACAGTAAGGCCCATTGCCCTACAGCTGACAGAAGTCTGGGCAAGACTTGAGTGTAATGAATGGTGTGGAAGTTGCTGAGAGCTTCTTTGTGTGTGGAGGAGGCCTGAGTCGCTAGGGCCATTCTAGAGATATGTTAAACCATGTAACATGATGTTATAAATAGCATTACTTTTGCCTGGGAAAAAAGGGGATAGATATCGTAAGAATGCAGTCAGTATCAGGGGCATGGGATAAAGGTGGAGCGAACTGTCCCTCACACAACTGCTGTAACTATGGAGCTTTAGTTGAAGAAAAACATTAAATTATACTCACTGTAAAAATTTTCAAACTGTATAAAATAACAGTAAAAAGGCTTACCATCCCTTGAGTAACCAATGAAAACAGTGTGTTCTATATTCTTTTGAACATTTTTATGTAAAAATGCATAAGTTTTAAGGATTATTTAATTCATTTTATGCATACCATTCAACAGCTTGCCTTTTGTATCTAAACAATTGCAAATATCCTTTCATCAGTATATGAAGATCTATTGCACATTTTAGCTGTTCCTTCATATTTTATTGTGTGGGTGTGCCACAATTATTATAATTTAATCATTCTCATGATGATGGGTATTTAAGATCCCTCCTTTTTTATGCTTTTGCAAATAATACTCAGTGAACGTCCAGGTTATTTTAACACCAGTTGAGAGTTTCCTCTGTGT
Organism: Cheirogaleus medius; assembly: GCA_008086735.1. Lineage (NCBI taxonomy): Eukaryota > Metazoa > Chordata > Mammalia > Primates > Cheirogaleidae > Cheirogaleus > Cheirogaleus medius. Next base: position 29,492,395 of record VBSM01002121.1, on the reverse strand, counting down.
CCTATTAGTGTCTGCTTATAGCAGCAACTCAAAACTCCCTGTAATGAAAGTCTGTGATACTCTAGGGACAGCTTTTTCTCTAGGTCCTAAGAAAAGAGCAGAGTCCATGTTTGTATGAGTTTTGAGTCCTTGTTTGTAGGGATAGACTTTTAAAGCACATCTTCCTGAATTTTGTTGTTCATTTTAGGATTGGTACCTGCAATTTGAGGTAGTTGCCACACAGTGGCACAGGAGTACCAAAGTCCTGCAGATAGTGCTTGTAGACTTGGTACCTGTAAAGGGTTTGAAAATTTTTCTTTATTGTGTGATTACCCTAAGTACTTTTAAAAAGAGATTGGGTTTAACTGTAATGTGTCTAACTAACAAAAATTCTCAACAAAGATATTTACACACATTTATCTGTATTTAGATCTTAGTGTTATATCATATTTTTAATTGAATAGCTTTCATTGCATCATAAAAATCAACATATTTCTTATGGAGTTTTTAGCCATACAAGATTTCCCACAATACTTTTGGCTGTTTTTCTTTTGCTTTCCCTCCTTTCTTTAACTTTGCTCCATTTTTTATTGATTGAAGTTAAGAGATGACAGGATTTTCTTTTTCCTGCTTCCTGGTGCCCATCTCTCCCAGCCTCTCCATAGGCAGCCATGCCCCTGCAAGTTGAGCTTCAGGAGACCAGCAGCTGCCATTCAGCTGTGCTGCTCAGCTAATGGGAGCAGTCAGTCAGACTTCAAAAGCCTGAGCTGTGTGAGTTTGGCCTGCCTGCCCCTATCTCCCTCAGCCTTGCAGAGCAGGCTGGTGGGCTCACAGGAGATTTGAAGTTTCATTTGCTTGTCCTTTTTGACTCCTACCAGTTTAAGGGGAGTAGCTGAGCATTTAGTAGGAAGTGGCAGCATGACTTCTTTGGGAGGAACTTGAGGAACTTCCAGCCTTCAGTTTCTTCCTTTGGTGCCTCTGCGATGGAAGGGTCTGTCAGGAATGTATAACATGCAGGCATTTGGAGGTTGATCTGTGGGGACAAGGTGGTCTAGGAGGCTCAGGTTGAACATGTGAAAGTCCTGGACCATATTCCTTTGCTCATATAACTCTAATTTTGTACATCTAGGAGACAAATAGTGTTTTGTTCCCTTTTCATTTAAATAGGATCCCTGCATTGTTTAAAGCACCTGGGAATGTATTAATACTTGTTGCCTGATTCAGTTTAAAGACTCTTGGACCATAGTATTCCATAGTTCTTATTGTTTGAAAATTATTGTGCCCATTTTACTAATTTATTGCTTTATTTATTCTTCTTTTTAGGAAGTAATGACTGTTTTTAATCAGAATGCCAGGGAAACACTGCATTTATTAAGCACTTCCTGTTTAAGTCAGTTATATACTAGGCATTGAAGAGAAGGTTTACAGACAGGCCTATACCATGAGGGTCCATGCACAGGCCAGAGGATGCTGTATGGATGAGAAACCTACCATCTCTCTCCCTGTGTAGACCCATGAACATATACTATTTATCCACTGTGTTACATGGAATTTTGGAATCTTGAAATAATTTACCTGATATAGACCAGGTACGGTGGCTCATGCCTGTAATCCTAGCATTTTGAGAGGCCAAGGTTGGAGGGTCACTTGAAGCCAGGAGTTTGAGACCAGTCAGAGCAACATAGCAAGACCCCCATCTCTACCAAAAAAAAGTAAAAGAAAAAGAAATAATTTATCTGATATACATAATATTAAGATGAAAGTTTCAGATCTTTATATTAGCCAGAAAATTGCCTGTCATATCTCCCTAGGGTTGTTTTGAAGATCAAATAAACATGTTTTATGTGAAGATGCTTTCTTCATTTTGGGAGAGTTGTACGCATATTCCTTGATATGCAGACCTGAGAATATGTGGAATGAGAAGCTTGGTTGTTCTTAGAGAAGTTGAAATTCTTTCTAGGCTTGCCCTTCCTTCAACTGTTCTCTTGTGGCTGTCACCTACTTGAAGGATGGCTTATGTCTCTTTGGTGTCTCCTTTGACACCTAGGCTTACACATGCATAATAGGTACTAAAAATATCTGCTAAATGAATGAGTGAGCATTTGTAAAAGCAGTGTTACAACCATCACAGGCAGCAACTTCTAACTAATGCTGTAAATCATCAAACAATAGCTGAGTATGTCTGTAAGTTAAATTATTTCCTCTTCCATTTACAAACCAAAATGGACTCTGGTCATAGGGCTCTCTAAGTATTGTTTAGTATATTTGTGATAAAAAAACACTTATAGAAGGATAATATAGAAATGATTTCTTATGTTTTCAGGATGTAATTCATCTCCTTTGGCAAAAATCATAAGGAAAATTAAAATGTTTACTCAGATACTAGAAAAAATTTTTTTTTAATTCCACAGGTTAATGTTATTGTTTTAAAATGTAAAGACTGTATGACTAGACAGTTAATGACTTGACATTACAAAATTTGTTAAATTTATTTTTAAAGTGGTTTTGTTCCCCCCTCTCAAATGCATGAAGCATGTGGGAGTTGGAATAGATCTGCCCCAGGCTGCCAAACAAATTTTTAATGGAACTAGAGTCCTTCAGGGATTGTCCTAAATCCACATAATATTCTTAAGTCCTGGTGTTTGCACTGGGACCTGTATATTAGCAGATGTACGTGTGAATAATATACTTATATCAATCCATCACCCTAGTGAGTCTACATCTGTAGGGGCTGCTGCACATCAATTATTCCACCTCAGGGGGTAGAGAGATATTTGGGCCAGCATTGACCTCGTTTTCAATCAGGGCCTCTAAGCAGTGTGTTCTGGAAGTCAAATGGTCCCTTTAGACAGAACCTCTGTTTGGAGATCCTTTTGGCCTGATGTGGCCATGCTGGGAAGTCAATGTGATTACCTGTGTCAGGTGTTGAAGTGGCATCCAGAGAAGCAAATGAAAATTCTGTCACTCAGAGCCACCATCAACATTCAGGATCTCTCTCATCTATCTAATTCATGCATAAGACATTAGCCAGTCTATCAGAAAAGAATGTCAACTTTATTAAGATGCATCTACTTTTCACACAAAAAATGCAACTGTTTGTTTGAAATAAATTGTAAGTTGTTTGAAGGGCTAAATTCACTTTCAAATTCTTGGAAATGTTTTTGTTATCTGAGGTTTCAAGAAAGAATGTCTCAGGAAGAAGGAGGATTTTTGTCTTTATACCTTAGTGTCTTTTTTTTTTTTAAAGGAAAACAAGTATTTTATAATACTTATCTTTTTGATCAAAAACTTGGAACTTCTTTCTCAAGAGTACAGAGTTCTTTTAATTTTTTTAGGCTCTGATATACCTGGAGGTGTGTTGCAGATTGTCATAACTGATAAATCAATGAAAACTGCAGCCACTTCATTTTGTTGGGAAAATAGACAGTTGTGGTAGTGGCTGACCATTTATTTAATTATGTGGTAAGTACCACCTGATGAGAGGGTAAAGTTAATTGATGATTTGGGCTATCTCAGCCAGGGTACGGTGTACATGGCAATTATGCTGGGATCATCTATGTGTAATTGGCAAGTAATTTTGTAAGCAAAGGAACATGACAGCTCATTTACATGGTGTTCACTGAGTAAAATTTGGGGACATTTATCAACCACTTCCAAGTGAAGAGTGATTGCACCCATATGTCCGAAAATGCTGTAAGCTGTTTGAAAGCAACATCAAAGTTTTTTGGTATGAATCTCTATGCATTTGCTCCCTTGAACATATGTTACTTGTGTGCTGTGTGCCAGGCACTGTCCTAGACTCTGAGGATACAAAAATGAGTGAAAACACAATCCTACTCTCAAGAAACTCATGTGTGGGAAGCAGACACATTTATCCATAATTTTAACACAACATAGGAAGTGGAGGTTTGAGCTCTGCACAGGTATTATGGATGCTAGGAGAGGAGAAGTCAGTGGGGTAGAGAATGGTCAAGGTAAAGACTGCTAGAGAGGTTGATACCTGAGATGAATTAAAGGATGAGTAGGGCTTTTCTAGGGGAAGAGCTTGATAGGCAGCAGTGCCAGCCAGAGTAGAATCTTGGAGGGGCAAGACAGCTGGTGTAAGCTGGAAACGTTAAGCAGTTCAGACACATTTCGAGGTATATATGGGGACTGTGAAGCTGACTTGGCCAGAATTTCAGAGGGCCTCAAAAGTCATACTAGGAGGCTGGACCTTATTCTACAGCCTTGACAAGTAATTGGCAAGTCTTAAGAAGGGGAGGAACTTTACCAGAGTTGTGTAGGCAGATCGTTTGTGCAATAAAAATACTTTTGTGCTATTATGATATGCCAGGCTCTGTTCTACATGTATCAAGGCAGTTTATCCCTGCAATGACTCCATGAAGTAGGCACTAACATTTTCGGCTTTTTACAAATGGAGAAACTGAGTACAGAGAAGTTACCCAGAGCTAAGTAGTGGGTGATGGAAGAGACAGGATTTGAACCCAGGCTGTCTAGCTCCAGAGCCCCTGCTTGTCACCAGCCCCCTCACACACCATGTCATAGCTCCCGTGACACAACTGACTGCAATTTCCTGTTTATACAATACCCTCCCCACCCCAGGACCCAGCCCCCAGACTGGGAGCTCTGTGAGGACAGGGACCATGTTCATCTTGTTCAGAGTCATGTCCTTCAAGCTTAAGACAGTGCCTGTCCCTTCATAGGCACAAATAAGGAATAAGTATAGTTTTGAGGGGGGCTGTGACTGGAGGCTGGCATAGTCAACTTGGCAAGGGAGGATGATGAGGGCCTGAGTCTAAGGCAGTGTTAGTCAATATGGAGAGGTGAGGATGGAGAAATAAATTGGCAGGGCTTGGTGATTGACTGGATGTGTAGATTCCGTTGGCATATTCTCACAGTGTTTCTGACTTCCAGCCCATACACTGGAAGGATGACTTGGCAAAAGAATCTGAAGCAGAGGGAAACTCACACTGCTCTTCCCAGAGGTCTTAAATTCCTGAGAAGAAATGTCGTGGACTCAGGATGAGAAGTTAGAAGAGACTTCTCTGGAGATGGTTAAAAATAGAATGGATACTTCTGCCTGTGATGGTTGAGGGACAGAGCTGCCCTGGGGTAGATGAGTGGTTAGATGGCCTTTGGGGTTCTTCCCCTTTTGAAAATTTTCTGTTTTAAAATAAATAAAACTTCTCCCAAGCTGCCTATACTTAACCGCCTGGCTTAGAGAAGATAAAATCAAAATATTCAAGGACTGGAAAACATTGAGTTCAAATGCTTGGATTATAGATAAGGAAACAGAAGCCCAGATGGGTTAAATGATTCATCCAAGGGCACATAATTGAGGCAAAAGGAAGACCCAGATCATTGGTTTCTCAGTCTGGGCTTTCTGTCCATCATGTCTCACATAGCAGCATTTATGTTCGGGGTAACCTCTGTGGGCAGCTTGTGCTGGGTAGTGACACAAAATCAAAGGAGACCTGGTATCTGCCCTTGAGGAATTCAGAGAGCCTCAACAATAAGGGACACTTATCACCAGAAAAATGTCATAAAGTATTAAGGTTATTAAGTATGAAATGTCTGATTTCCTTAAGTACTAAGTTGGACAGTTGATATCACTGACATTTCACTTTAACACTTTTTTTTTATTTGAAAATTTTTGTGAAACCATGGATAAGTAAAAAATTCATGTTATTTTTGAGTATGAGTTCCATCATGGAACCAATGCAGCGCAGACACCCTGTTTCATCATAGGCATGTACTTTCATAGTGTGAAATACCAACCAAGTGTTTGGGAAGGATATGGCTAATGAACGCATAGTGTGTCCATGGTTTGAGAAGTTCCCTTCTGGTGATTTTAATCTTGAAAATGAGCCACATGAGTGACGTGAGACTAAGGTGGATAATGATGAGCTGAAAACTGTAGTGGAAGCGAATCCATCTCAACCTACACGTGAATTAGCAGCAAGGTTTGACATTACTATTGCAACAATATTGGACCATTTGAAACAAATTGGCAAGGTAAAGAAGCTGGATAGATGGGTATTGCATGAATTAAATGAGTGTCAGAAGAGAAAGTGTCTTGAAGCTTGCCTTTCTTTGCTGTCGCGACATAAAAGCAAACCATTTCTACACTGTATTGTTGCATGTGATGAAAAGGGGATTCTTTTTGACAATCGCAAGCATTTGGCACAATGGTTGGATAAAGATGAAGTGCTGAAACACAGTCCAAACCCAAATATTCATAAAAAAAAGCTAATGGTGTCTATTTATTGGTCCAGCACTGGTATTATCCACTGTAGCTTCATGAAACCTAGTCAGTCAGTTACAGCGGATGTCTACTGCAACCAGTTGTATGAAATGATGAGGATGCTTGCAATTAAGCAGCCAAGATTGGTCAACAGAGATAAGCCAGTCTTTTTGCAAGATAATGTTCTACCACATGTCACACAAACAACACCGCTCAAACTGCAGAGGCTGGACTTGGAAACTCTCTGTCATCTACCATATTCACCAGACCTTGCACCAACTGATTACCACTTCTTCCAGGTTTTGGACCCCTTCTTGCAGGGAAAAATATTCAATTCTCAACAAACTGTGGAAAATACCTTTCGCAATTTCATCACCTCTCGCTCTCCAGGCTTCCTGGCATAAACAAGCTACTGTTAAGATGGCAAAATTATGTTAGTAGTTTATGCACATACTTTGATTAATTGTACTTCTTGTTTGAGATATAAGAAACTAAACTTTTAATTCAAAATTGGACCTAATACATCTATTACATAGAAAATAGAGAAAATAAATTTTAAAATTCATAATGAATTTTTTGTAGCCCCCTCATTGCCTGGCACTGCTTCAATGCTTTACATTCATTATCTCTAATTCTCACAACAATCTAGAAGTTAGTATTATTTCCATTTTATGTTTCAGAAAACTAAAGCAATTAGAACTTGTTCCATGAGATCAGACAATAGTAACTTCGAGTCCTATCCTATATAAATGATGTTGACATTTTGTTGTGTTTCCTTGCAGTCTTCTTTTTCTATTTACTGAGACTATTTATTTACATAGCTTTAATTTCATCACAGATGCAATTTTGAGTCTTCATTTTTTGCTTGTACTATGTTCTAGGTATTTTCCATGTGATTGCTTAGTTTTCATTTTAATGGCTATGTAATGTCTTATCAAGTTTTCAGGAGGTTCTTAAATGTTTATTCATACAAATCTTCCAATTCTTGGTACATATTGGCATGTTGAAGACATGTTTAATATTTTGAGGTCCAGTACATCCGACCATCCTCTATGGATGGCACTGTGGAGAGGAGGAGAGAAACTGCGCAGGCGAGCAGGCTTTCTTCTCTACCAGGCGCCCCTCTGAGAATGGAGAACGGTGCTGGGCACAGCTTAGAGTGGAGCTGGGGCGGAGATGGCCTGAGGCAGATAGCAGGTGACTTTTCAAGCCTTGGCTTTTCTGACTGAACACACATTCTTCCTCTTGCCCTTGTAAAAAGGCAAGTTTTCATTTTCTTAGGGTAGTAAAAATCTTTTGTGTGAAGAAAAAGTGTCATCAAGTGTCTTATTCATCAGCATATATACCATCTCTTTAAAATGACAGTGGGAGTAAAAGTTCATCAGTTCAATATGTCTTTCACATTTGGAGACTCCTGACTAATAACCTCTGGTATTTATCATCAGAACAGCCAAAGAACTAAATTCTGGCGCATGCTGCTCTCACGCACTGAGAAAAACTTAAAAAGACAGAAGATTTTCTCCATTTTTTCTTCTTCCATTCATTTAGAAGGAAAAGCATACCTTTTTTAATTAAAAAAAATATGAGCATGCAGAAACATCTGGCCTATATTACTGCAACAGCCTCCTAAATGGCCTCCTTGTCTCTAGTCTGCCCTTTTAAAATCAACACTATATGCAGCAGCCAAAAAGATCTTTTTAGATCACAGATTTGCACCAGTCATTCTCTCATATCACTGACTTTTACTTCCATGACTCTTTCTCCATCCTTGGGGTCAAATCCTGTTCATCCATAGCTGCCATCTCCCCTGTTTGCACCGTGTCCCAACCGCACCTGACTGCTTGTGGCTCCCTGCGTCATGCTACAATAAATAAATGGTGTCTCCAGACCTGTGTACAAATCAATCCTTTCTCCCCAAGCTCCCTGCCAGGATCTGCTGAGCCTGGATCCTAGCATGGGTCCCCACAGTACCTATCCAGAACTTACTATATTCATATGGAATGTAGCCACACTCTTGTTTTTGCTTGGTCAGCTTAATACTTTAATTTTTTTTTTAGAAAAACTTAAATCTCATCGAGCAATACATATCACTGTTTAGTTTCCTTAAACTCCACGACTCTTTGTTATACACAAAACTCTAATTACACATTTATTCTATGCTGGGTCATGTAAGACTACTAGTTTTCTTTTCTCTTTTACCCAATAGAATAAAAGCTGCTTGAAGACAGAAATGTGTATTGTTAACTTTTGTTATCTACAGGCCTGGAAAAGATTGCTCAATAAATATTTATTATATGAACTTATATTTTAAAAAAACTAAAATTAGATCAGAAAACACTCAATAACTCTTTCTGGCCTCTCTGATTGTTCACAAACTCATGGAACTTGGTGGACCCAGCAGATACTAACAGTATTCCATGGGGTGCCTGAACGTTTGTGTTCATGAAATGATGCTGCCAGGACTGTATCCCATTGGGATTTGAGCCTCTGAATGTGCTTCTGGTCTTTCCCACTACTTCCTGTACCAGGAGATCTGTATCTAGTCTTATGATCCCTCATGAATAATCATTCTTTGTGTTTTGTTGTTTCGTTTTCATTAAGGGATATATTTCCTTGGTTTCCTTTTATGTCCACACGACCATCACACTGCCATCAAGCTACACTATTCAGAAATATGAATGGAATAGGATTACTTGTATTATTTTATCTGCTTTGTGAGGTCTGATCATGACCATAGTATAATCTGTGGGCACACCCGAATTTCAGTCCTGCCAAGAAGTAATACACAGAGATCTATACAAACTGGTGATGTCAGAGGTTGTAGTAATGGAAATGCCTGTTGGTCAATTTCTGATGTATCATCTTTTGATACTCTACTGCTTTGTTTCAGTCGTTGTATTTTTCCATTTCTTTATTTAGTCTCTTCTAGTTGTTCAGTGACATGCTGCTTTAAAGATGCTAAAAAAGATTTGGTGTCCTCCAGGACCTAGATTACTCGTATTTATGGAATTACACATAATCAGTGACATAAGACCATGGTACCTACCAGTGGCAATGTTCTTGACATAAATTCAGTCTTCAGAGAATGCCCCACATTTTCAGGGAGTGCTATGGATATTGCATAGGTACTGTACACCACAAGACATTGCTGAAGAAATGTGTTAGTAACACAAGAATGGAAATGTATCCAAGTATCAAGTTCAAGGAAAGAAAATAAAACCCTTTCATCTAAGCTTCCTTCCCTAGGGAAGAGGTAGGGGCAAAATGGGGAGAGGTTATAGAATCTTTTACCATCCAGAAATTTAATTGACAATTTTGTTAATATGCCTACTCGTCTGCCTTCTCAGAGGCCCATTGTAAATTCCTTAGTTGATACTATTAATGGTTAATGGGTGCACCTGAAAATCAAGCAATCTTGTATCATTTTGGTAATAGTTACGTTAAATGGTTCTTTTCTACAGCATAAAGCTTATCAGATTATCTTTTTTCTAACAATGAATACCTCATCTTTTCCAATTTCCTAATCAAATGCTTCTACGTCATCTTGAAGCAGAGCCAGTTCCAGCTGCATCTATTCTATACTCTTGCCTTCAATTATGTCAAATTATCCAACCTACTTACAGGTCCTTAGGTTCTCTTTTGCTCTGAGACATAGGCCTGATGCACTTCTTCGGAAACTCATGATTACCAACCATTCAAAACAAGACTGTTGTAAGTAAACAGTGAATCAAAGAGAGCACTAGGCTAAATTTACATTATGAGGAAATTTCTAGAATAGGTTTCTTCCTAAATTTTGATGCTCTCAGGTGTTTCTCTTCCCTGTATTTTCTCCCTGAAACACAGATGTACTACTTCATCATGTATGGCATTCCTTCAGAGTTGAGGATTTCCATGGCAGTGGCAAAAGGCAAATACAGCCATATTTTGACTGTAAAATAATAAATACTTAATTTTTCATAGACACTTTATTGTTTGAATTGATCAGAAGCATCAAGCTCTCCATACATTGACATATTTTATTTTATTCAACGAAATACTTGTAGCTGAAAGAGGACCGTACAAAAAATGATGAATGACCATTTCACTTTAGGAAACCTAATATTATTACTTTTTGTCATATTTGGCTGATACTTTACTATATCTTATACATCTATTCAGATAAAATGATGCATATAAAATGGAGTCAGTTTTAGTCAAAATTTTTATCTTTATACTTCAAGGTCTGATCTGCATGTCCCTATCCCCTTCATTTCTGGGTTCTTTTGGCCATTTTGTTTCTGTCTTCTGAGCTTTAAAAAGACTCCTTTTCTCTAGTAAGAAAAGGAGAGCCCAGGCTCGTTATTGAACATCCAGTATGACTCAGGCTGCACGTTGTTCTCTGAGTAATATATTCAGTTGCCCTTTGATGCCAGGGGCCATGCTTTATACTCCCTAAATCTCTGTTACCCAGCTCAGTGTACAGAATGGGCATAGTACATGGTGTCTAAGGTAATGAATGAATACCTGATTTAACAACTTATGGTTATTTAACATCTTTAATCCAAATTACATTCCACTCAGAACTGTATCATTTCAAACTTCTGTTAAATATTCTTAATACCAAGTACAGTGCACTATATACAACTCTTGCTCAATAAATGCTTAGTGAGAGCAAAACATGTATATCTTGGAGACCTGTCATGGAGAAGCCACAATTTAGCACACAATATTTTGAAATCCATGCTTCCAATTAGTCAACTCATGGAATGAATTTTCACCCTAAAGACAAACCATTGATTCAACAGACGGGGTTACTATGATTACTCTCCATTGGTCTTCCTGTGGTTGGAATGCCTTGTAACATTCCAGAGGTGGAAGAATCTTTGGAAAACTATCTGTGTTACTTAAAATATTTAAATGGAAACCTTTCTTTTCAGAGAGTGTTATTGATCAAGTTCAACAGATATCCACTATTCCTGCAAACATTTATTGAACACCTTGTATGTGACATGAGTTGGAGATAAATGTGAAACTGCCAATCTTCAAATTGCTTATAAATTGGTAGCCAAGGGTAGAAGTAAAGCAGCATAAAGTATGATAAATTCTACAATAGAAGCAGTTATAAGGAGCAGGGAGAAGGGAGTAATTAACTCCACATAAGGCATTAGGGAAGGCTTCCTGAAAGAAATGGCTGTGTTTCAACCATGATAGCAGTTTTTGTCTTTTGGATGACTATCATGAATGAAAAATGTCCATGAATGTACTTGCTTGATGTATTCATTTATAAAGCAGTGTTACATTTTAAGGAATAAACTTTTAAAAAGCAAAGATTTGAAAAGCATTTGACTCCTCAATACAGCATCTAAATCCACCTCTATATTCTATGGTTTGTGTGATGTCTGAGAAACAGAGCTGAATCAAACCCTACTATATTAATGGATTTATATTATATATGTGCACATAAGGCTAATGTATTTTATGCTGCCAATTTTTATGGTTTCATAAATAGTGCTATCACTAACATTTCTAAAAAATGAAGAAAAGAGCTCATATGTGCTAGTAGAAATTCAGTGTATTTTATAGAACACTGCTACTCTTGATATAGCCTACGGGATGTGACTTTTCATAAAAACATAATGAATTTCTAGATTTGTCAGCTGTTTCCAAACAGATGCTCTCAGCTAATCTAATAGAACCATTTTGAGCCCAGATCCCAAATATCAATAGCTTTTAGTATTGCAAATTAGTTTGTCTATTGGGTAAATTGGGCTGTGTGGTTCTTGATAAAAAGTAGCAAGTAATTTTGTATGGATGTTTTATGTGTAACTGCCTTGCCAGGGTTTGATTCTCATATTTTTCCTTGCAGAGTTTTAAGTTGAATGTAGACAGTCATTGTGCTCTCAAGGAAGCTGTGGAGGAAGAAGGACACCAACTTCTCGAGCTTATTGCGTCTCACAAAGCAGGTAAATCCTCCTGAAATATTGCAAGTCTTTATGTCTCCAGACTATTAAGAATGAAGAAGCATTGCTGTAAATTACTGCATATATTCACTTCCTTATATATTATTAATATTTACATTATCAGATTGACCTTCAAGATTTATAAATGTTTCATATACTGCATACAATGCTGTGATACTTATAAGATGAAATACTGCCTCCAAATGGTCTGTTCATTTTATTTGGGTCTTGCTGTTCGCCTGAGTTTCAATTGAAATCACATTCTTGAAAACTTCACATTGACATGCTTTTTGATGTAGGTGCTCTGGAAATAACATTAAGGTAATGAATGAGAATTGTATAGCTGGTTATAATGCATATGCATCAGGGTACTTATAGATATCATTACAGATATAAGGCAGGCAGTCTAGAGATATTATTTCCCTGCCAATTCACACACATGAACATTTTGCATGTTCTTTGCTGGTCTTTGCATTAGCAGAGTTTTTGGCCTTCAACTGATTCTTACTCCGGTATTAACGTATTTATGAGGAACAGATTGTAAATAAAAAATAGTTTTGTCATTTGATTATACTTATCCTGATAGTAGAAGACCGCAAGACAGGACGACTTACAGTTTGGCTCTTACTTTGAGCTTACCATAGCTAAATAGGAAAAGAACAATATTAATTAGATTTGCTTATATTCAAGACTGCTGTCTTAATTCTGACCCATTTACTGTATTTCTCACTGAATTGACTTTACTTATTCCAGTACATCTTTCTGATCACTTTAAAGTCTCTACACAGATACAAACAGAGCCTTTTATTTGGAATGTGAAGCTATCGTGTGTTAATAATTTTTATACATTGTGATTTTTGTTCCACATGCATTTTTTTTTTCAGTCAATACACTGAGTCTAAGTCAATTTCCAAAGCAGTCATCTATGTGGTTATCACATTTTCGTGTCCTTATGCCTTGTGTCAAGAATTGCCCGTCTCTATTCTGAGTGACAAATGCTAATATGGCAGGCGATGGTGATGGTCATTTAGAAATATGTATATTGTGTGAAATAGCCACCTAATTTACTAAATAAAAAATAATAACGGCAAAGATGCAGTCAGGTCCACAACTTGTACTTTCCCCTTCTTTTGGAGAAGGACTGAAGGACATGCTGCGGATGATTGCAAGTCAATGGAAGGAGCTGCAGAGGCAAATCAAACGGCAACACAGCTGGATTCTCAGGGCTCTGGATACCATCAAAGCCGAGATACTGGCTACTGATGTGTCTGTGGAGGATGAGGAAGGGACTGGAAGCCCCAAGGTAAGTGGCTTGAAGTTTGCCTTATTTCCTCTTATTTCTGTCTTCTTTTGAACTAGGCACCACTGAAGTTTTCTTTCCAACCCTAAGGCTTTTTGTTTCTACTGGGTAAACTTTATATATCTCTCTCTATATATAAACAAAATGAAATGGCTTAGTTTAAAACAATAAAAAAAAGCAGACAACTTTCAAGTTTTCCAGGAAGAAGTCTTTTTGTGAAAAGTGGCAGGGTAGGAGGGGGACAATACTTTAGGGGTGAGGGAAAGGGGGACATAAAACATTTAGTAAACAAAACATAAAGCATCTTTAACATGAATAATCAGAATGGTTTTAAATTGTTTTGTTGCAACTATAAATCACTATAATCAGTGCAATCACTCAGCTCTGACATCCATTAGCCGCTTGGTTACAGCAAATTAACAAAGAAGAGAGAAAGTGATTCATTATCTCATTCCTGTTAATGACTATCAGATGCATTGCCTAATTAGGGGATGGTCATTGTAGTGGGAAGAAGGTCATATGCTTTGCTACAAATCTTTTTGCTCTGAGTGTAAGTTCTCCATAATGGTGCATGCACCGAATACAACAAGTACTTTAAAAATGAGTATTGATGTGTTTTGGTTATTTGTTTTAGATTTACAAAATAACCCATAAAGCATATGCAATTGAACTTTTAAATGAGGCACCTTTTAATACAAAGTGCCACTGTTCTAAAGGTATCTTTAGATTCACAATGTGGAAAATAATTTTATTAATATGATATTTTCATGTAATCACTCCTTTCCTTTGTGTCTGTTCCTTTGTGAAAGTAAATGCAGAAAACCAGTCTCATAATAAACTCAGCATTGAAACGTTTTGTAACATGGGGGAAACAGATTTAAGAGTTCATGTTTTTATTCCTGGCATGGAGAAAGTAAGTAAATCATCATCAAATCACATTTATTCAGCATCCATGTGGATTGGCATTGTGTTAAGTGTATACAGAGCAAGTTAAACAAACACTTTGTCATCTTAGACGCACATTCTTAAATGCAGGCAGAGGAGAAACCCAACCAGCCCTGCAATGGTGAGACCCATGCAGCCAGTGAAAACCTGAGGCGATTTACAGCTTTGGAACCTCAAATAGCAACCTTTAACTTATTTTTTGGAAACAGAGGATAGAATGATGAGCTCAGTTTCACTTAAAGAAGGCTCCATGGAGGAGGTCATGTTTCAGGAAATACTTGAAGGAAGGAAGAGAAGTGGCTTGGCACATGAGCACATATTTTAGGAAGTGATGTGATGAAAGGATCAAAGCTGGAACTAATAATATGGAATGGAGAGTGTATTCAGCAGACTTCTCAGGGAAGACATGAAGCTATTTTGAGGAGCAGGCTGCAGGGAGAAGTTGGTTAGGCTAATGCTTTGACTGTGTGTGGGGTGGGGGTAGGAAGGATGATGAGAAAGTATACAATTAAAAACTTCATTGTGTTTTATTTATGTAACAGGAGTATACTGAGTGCATGCTTTTTAAAAGCTATCCTGTGTTGAGTGCATTCTATACAGCATTTCTATTGCTCTCTTTTCTTCTCTTTCACACCGTATCCAGGTCTGTGAAGGCATAGATTATTGTCTGTCCTCCACACTTCACCACAAGGTCCATGCGATAGGCACTGTGGCTAGCTGTTCATCTCTAATTCCTGGCACCATACTTGGCCCTGAGCAATACTAGTGAGAGGCAGCACTCTAGGTGGTGATGAACATGGTTGGACCAGGAGAAGTGATTTACATCAGGGCATCAGGGAGGGCTTCTTTGAGGAAGTGGCATCCTGTGAGCAGGCCTGTGTGGTTAGAAAGAGATGAGTGTGCAAGGGAAGCTGGGTGACCTGTTGTTAGTCAAATGGAAGATTCTGGAGTAAGAAGAGAAATGACATCATTGAGTTGCAATATAAAAATCTGTTCCTGACTGGGTGAGTTGGCTCACGCCTATAATCTCAGCACTTCAGGAGATCAAGGCAGGAGCATCACTTGAGTCCAGGAGTTTGAGACTAGCCTGGGCAAAATAGTGAGACCTTGTCTCTACAAAAAAAAATATTTAAAAATTAGCTGGGCATGGTGGCACACACATGTTGTCTTAGTTACTCAGTAGGCCGAGGTAGGAGAATTGAGCCCAGGAATTGGAGGTTGAGCTCACAAGTTTGAGGTTACGGTAAGCTATGATCACCCTGCTGTACTCCGCCTGAGTGACCAAGCAAGACCATAGCTCTTAAAAAAATAAACAAACCTGTTCCTGGCCTGGTTTTAGTGTGGGGCATGGGTGAGTGGGATGGAGTGAGTGGTCAGAAGGTGGGGGTGTGCCAAAGTGGCACTGCAGAAATGGTGCGATCACCTAAATTAATAAAAAAGCTATGTTGAAAAAGTTCTCTGTGCCTGAGTTAGGTTCCTCACTTGTGAAATAGAGGTAATGAAAATATCTACCTCAAAGGGTTGTGATGCAGATTAAAAAGAATTGACATACCTAAAGTGCTTATAACAATGCTTGGCTCTTGGGAAATGCTAAATAAGAGTAAATGTATAAGCCTTCATATTCTAGTGGTAGAGACAATAAACAAATAATTATAATAGTTCTGATAAATAATAGAGCTAGGTACAAAGTGCATTGAGGAGGAATGCACTTTGAGTTATTTCCACTGAGGAGGAAATAACTAACCCTGCCTGGGGATATCAAGGAAGTATTTACAAGGGAGTTGATACTTTAAATGAGGAATAGAAAGGATTTTGCCAGGGTGAAAATAATGGGCAGAGAGCAGCACATGCAGAAACACAGAAGTGTAAAAAGCTATGGTGTGGCTGGAACCTGGGACTTTGTTGTGGACGATGATTAGGCTGGCTTGCCACAGTCTGCACTGAGGCTCACAATATGACAAAAAAATGACCTTAATGATCAGTGATTTGAGGAGTAATCCCCGGTATGTCTCTAACTGACACAATCCAAGCCAGGGTGAGGTCTCTATACAGAATATATCTAAATACACTGTTTATTCAGAAATTTTTATTGCCATATTGCACTAAATAGAGCAAGCTTAAATGGGTTACCCTGAAGTTCTCTAAGACTAAAAGCTGGATTCAGCTTCTTCTTTGTCATGTCAGTCCTCTTTCCATAATGTGACCTTGCACAGGTCATGTACAAATTGTGCCATGAAATGCATCTCCAAGCACAGCAGTTATGATCATCTATTTCATCTTAGACCTAAAGAGGAACTAAAATTAAAACATAATAAAAAATAACTCCAGAATTCATCTTAGGTTTACTTCACAAGCTACTGGGAACATGAGAAGCATAATAGAAAATCTAAGGAATATATCTAGGGGATATTTTTCTTTTTTACCTTGTTTAAGAGACTGCAGAAAAGGACTTAGTCTTAGAATTCTTGTAAAGAAAGAGGATAGGAGGAAATTCAAAGACTCTGGGAAACTTCTCCCCCAGGACTCGGCAGCATACCTTATTTGTTGTATTTCATTTTTTAAAAAAGTGTTTTCCCAGGACTGTGAGATCTTTTATACATGGAAATAGAGAACAGAATTCACCAGTTCTAGAAATACAGCTTTAGCACTCACATCCAAGAATTGAAAATATGCTTATAATTATGTATTTTATACTTTAAGATAGATTGGTAAAAGTTTATCACCTTAAACTATGCTGTCACTATGTTACATTTTTTAATGGTGTATAGCTGGAGGGATTTCAAAACATAGTGAATATCCAATTCCTAACAAAGCCTACATTCTTTTTTTGACCTTTCAAGGCAAAAACCAAAATCCTGAAAGCAAGAAAGCATTCTTAAATTTTGCACATTGCCTCCTTTAAAATATTCTTCTTCTCTAGTTCTTTACTTTTTACCTATAAAGTATGCATCATTACAGATGTCTTAGAATTGAGGCCAGGATTTCCCCACATAACATGTCAAACTTTGTATCACAAAAAGCATATAACAACAGTTCCTTTGTCCTTTTTAAAGAAACAGATATGTTTCCAGAACAAAGAATACTTGAAGATTTTATTGTAAATTGAAAAAACTTTATAGCTACTGAAAAAGTGACCTCGCCTCAGTCTCAACCAACGTCTTCATTTCGTTAGTGAAAGGAGACAGAGGGTTAGCTGCCTTGAACTGTAGGATTGTGCTTATTTTATCTGCCTTCTTTGAGGTTCTTAGATTGAAGTCATCATCCTTTGGAAATGGATAGCAGACTATGAAGGTCATCAGTGTTATCTGTTCAACAATAGCAGGAGGGTAGCTTAAGGACATTTCTTAAATATGTTTCCTTAGCCCTACAAATGACAGCTTTAGATATTGGCTGAAAATGTACCTCTTTGTGGCCCTTGACTTGTGTATGTCACTGACAACCTGACCTTTCTTTAGCTGTCAAGAGCAGGCAAGTCCAATATTAACAAATGTTTTTGTTTGTTTACCAGATGCCTAAGTCTTAACCCCATATCTGTGCTAATAAATTATGGGTATCTTTCTTTAACTAAAGGAGTATAAAGAAGATGGTTTGGGGAGCACCTTGGTAAGATATTTTCTATGCATTATATGGTAACTCTTGGGTAATAGTGCAAGTGGATATTATTTTCCTGGAGTATGGAACTTGATCCTGATTCTTCCAAAGCATTGGTGAAACAAAGCAGTGTCTTTACATTCTTTCCTTTTCTGGCTCAGAAGCTTAGCAGTACTTTAGCATGTCCTTTAATATAAGATCTTCAGAAACAGCATTAAGGTAATAAATGAGAATTGCATTTATATGTTCTTAGTCCCGCATATACTGATACACACATGCATAAAGAACTATTTGAGACATGTTGCTGTCTTCCTCATGCAAAAAAGAGCACAGGTATATGTTGTCACCAGGAACCAGAAATGGCATAGTAAAATTAAATTGTGCCTAAAGTAGTAGAAAGAAAAAAACATGCAAAAAAGCCTGGCCACTATTTATTGAGTGCTGACAGAGAAGTCTGCCCGGTACTGGGCCAGACATGAGAGAAGACATGCTTTTCTGCTTACTGGGCTTATCATTTCAGTGTAAGCACATAGTGTAACATCTTGTCTAACGTAGTTTGGGCTATCTTATATCTAGAGTAATAGATTACCCAAGATTTAGATCATCTTAATTAGGATGTTGGCAGATTGAAATGGAATGGGGTTCTTGATGCAAGCAAACGAGTAGTAAATGCATTATCAATTCTACCTCTTCTGTGCAAAAAGCCAGTATCTGGTCCAGTTCCTTTCCTGCTGAACTATATAAATATAGTCCTGATTTTCAGTACCTAGGGAGAGCTCTTTCTTCTACTGTGGATTTTTCAATAGCCCTCTTTTTGTTATCAGAAGGGCAGCTTTTCTTCAAAAGCGTTTTTTGAAAGACAGAAACAAAAGTGAATTACTTCTTTGAAGATCAGTGTGGTTACTAAGTTTGTGATAGAACCCAATAAAAAATCGTTTCTGTAATCTCCTTGAGGCACTTAAATTTGCATATTATCAGCAATATGGATGGATCTAAGATGAGGAATTTTTTTAATGGTCTGACACTCTGTCGAGGTGACTGAAAAAAATGCTTGAGAAAATGAAACTATATAATGAGTCAAAGGGCAGCTATTGGTCACCCTATCATGCTGACCATGGTGTACAAGACCATAGTTTTTCTTATTGTTTCATAGTATACTTCCATTGCTGGTGGCCTTGAGGATGGAAACATTTGGCTCAGCAAGAATCTGGGAGTGAAATTTCTTTGGTGTCTCTGACCAACAAAGGGAAATGTCATTGACACAAGTAGATAATTTACTTTTTTCCTATATAGTCCAAGAGTGCCAAATCTTTAAATCTATAATAACTAAAGTTGTAAAGGTGCATAGTATTGGATAAAAACTTCCATTCTATGGAAAGTAGCCATCTTTTCTTAGCAGAACTCACATTTTGTAACTCAGTCTGACCTATTTTAAAGATAATATATAGTAAACACATTAGAAGGGCTTTTTTATATATAGTAGAGGTCAACTTTTAGAAAAATCTATAAGTATTTAAGCACAAAAAAGGAAGGCAAGATACAGAATTGCTTCTTAAAAACACTTTAAAATTAATAAGTAAATTCTTTGAAAGTGTGAAACAATTACCTCAGTGTATGATTTACACTTTTTCCTGGAATGTGTTGTTTCTGGCAGGGGAGCAGGCTGAGCTGGGGAGAGCCCTGCCTGCTAAAGGGATTACTCTGCTCTGGCTCTTGTGTTTATTGAGTCACCTAGGACTTCTTATAAAATGGCAGCTTTCAAATGTACACACACCTGCACTCAACATCCTGAATACTCCAAATGCTTGTTTAACTGTTCTCATACCCAGAGCATCTCCCCCATCTAGTGCAGTTAAAAGGCATTGAAATGTCCACATTTTGCTTTTTCCCTGTTTGGAATTCATTTAAAATGTAGCCATTTATGTAGTTGTGATGCTACGAAAAACTGAGATTTTTTTTTTAAGATATTATAGTGCCTTCTGCACTACAGAGACCCTTCCCAGTCTTACCTCCCACTGTGCCCAAATGAAGGTTAATGTTTCTCAGGAAACATTAACTAGATTGGAGGTCCTACTGGGCCAGAGCTGAGGGACCCATCTCATTGAGGCTTCCAGGCCATTTTGCTTTGGGTTAAGGCAGTAGCTTCTCATCTTTATAACTCTGTTGGCCTGCTGAAGCCAACACTTATTTAGCATTGCCCCCTGCAAGGCTAAGCAAAACCAGGGCCTTGCTGAATGAGAAAGGGGAGAGGGAAAAAAGGGAGCCTAAAGCAAGAGACTAAGTGAAAAGAAAAGAGAGAAAGGAAAGAAGAGAGAGAAGGAACAGAGGAAGAAGATAAAAGAAGGAAGTATGTGTCCAGTGAAATGCAGTAGAAGCTAAAAACCATTGTCTTGCTATCTTTACAGGTATTGGCCCGCAGGCTGCTCAACTGTGTTTCATTAATGTTTTCATGAGGTCTCTCTATTATTCTTTCCTTTCTCAAGCTCTGGAAATCAAAATCACAAATGCTTTCTTTGCTTTTGACATCTTAGGTATTATTGTGTAACCAATACATGTGTTTATATATAACATACTCTATTAATGCAGTTAGCATTCACAGCAGGCTTACTGTGGTCTAGGTTCATGTCAAGCCTCTTATATGGACTTTCTCATTCATTCTTCCCAACAAATCTAGGAGTCCTAACTCCTCTTATAATATTCACTTTACTGATGAAAAAACTTAGGTTCCTAACATATGTTAGATAATCATTCTTATTGAGACAGTCTTAAAAACCTTCTAAAGGCCAAACTCCTTAGCATGTCCCTTGATTCCAGCTGCTTAGTCAAGATTTGTGCCAGGGTTTCATTGCTTAAATCTTCTAGTTTATCCATCGCCTTCCAAATGCATTTTTCCTTTTCTTTTCCCTTTACTTTTGCTCATGGTTTTTCCTATTCTATCTATACTGCTCTTATCCATCCTTAAAATTAAAAAATATTGAAAATGTAACTACAGTGCGATGACATAGCTCTGGACAGGGCGCTGTACCTTTCCTGTATTACCTAGCAATGGAGAGAGATGTGTACATATGTATTACAGTTCTAAATTAGGGCAAATTGTGAGATAAATACTGTAATCAGGCACACAAGAGATAGGGAGATTGGAAGTGGGAATATTATTTCAATCTGATGTCCTCTGGGAAGACTTTTCTGACATATAAGAAGATGGATTTTGTAGAGGTCTCTAATATTCAGCTAAATCGGTAGTAGGAAGATACTGGCAGGAGAGCATTCCAGGCAGAGGAAATAGCATAGTCAAAAATATGGAGAGAGTATGAAGGACATCCACAGAATGAACAGTGAATGGTTTGGCTTTTTTGAGCACAGAGTGTCCGTGTGTTTATGGGAAGGGTTGAGGACCTAGTGGAAGATAAAGCCTGAAAAGCTTTGAGCTATACATATTGGATAGCTTTGAATATCAAGCTGAAGAGTTATGTTTTACTAGTATGCTCAGAGTGTTTTTAGTGATTGAATTTGGCCATAATAACAGATGACTAAGATAGAATGAAAGAGAATGGACTGAAAGTCAAGACAATGAATTAGGAAACTAGTCCAATAACTAAAGGCAGCTGAGGTAAAGCAGTGATGGCTGTGATAATATAAAGAAAAAAGTAAGAGCGATGTTATGGAAGAAGAAATAATAGGATATGGTATTTAGGGGATGGAGCTTGAGGGAAGAGTTAACAATGATTTAAAGGAATTGGACATGAGCAGTGAGGAGAATAGTGTTGCCATTAACAGACGTTGGACACATTTTGATAAGGAACAGTTTGAAAAGGAAGATAATTAACTCTGTTTGGTACAGTGACCTTGATGCTCAATTAATAAGAATATCTAGGTGTATAAACTGGGCATAGATATTTTTGTAACCTCCTCAGGTGATTCCAAAGTGCAGGCAAGTTTGAGAACAATGATTTAGGAGTAGGAGAAGCCTAAAAATCATCTATGCGGTCATGTGCAACACTTAGCAGAAAATTCAAGCCTGAAGCTTAGAGGAGAGGTCAATGCTAAGGATGTAAATTTAGCAGTCCAAATAGAAATAATAGCTATAATCTTGGAAGTTGTTACTAACAAGTAAGAGACTGTTGTGTGAGAATAAAGTAGAGGCACAACAGAGCCTTGAAGAATGCCTGTGGTAACTGAGATTAGGGATGCCATACTAAAACTGGGGGTTAAGTGAGAATCTACGTGCTCAACAGTGAAACTCCCAACCCCAGCTGCCCAGAATGCTGGAAGCCAGGGGATAGTAGCATAGTAGGTCAAAGGGACTTTTCATGGGAGGGGGTGAACTTAGCATGCTTATAAGCTGAAGAATAGGACTAGTAAAGAAAGGACAGGAAAGAAGATAAATAGTTATTGGTACAACAATTCAGATGAGGAAGAGAAAGTAAATCAGGGGGAGCTGTGATTTTCAGGAAGGGAGAATATATCTTCTGAGATAGGAGAGAAAGAAGGAATGCTAGTGTTAAGTGACAGTAAAGAGGGAAGGAAGCCAAAAAATTAAGAATGAAGACAAACTCAATGAGAATGATAATCAATGGAGCAATAATTTGAATAAAGGGAGAGTTGAAGGTGAGGAGGGACTAGAGAACAGAGCAGGATTCAAATCCTCCCTCTCAAAAGAGATTCCCTAAAATTGTCCAGTCCTAGATGATCACTACCCCTTCTAAACCATATTACATTTACTGTTTGTACCACAAATTTGGTGATTAATCACATGCAGCCTTGTGACACCATTTCCATTGTTTTGTACTTCCATTTATATCTTTTACAGTTAACCTTTAAGGTGATTACACTTCACCATAACCGCAAACTCCTTGGAGCAGCAACTACGTCCTAAACTTCTTTGTTTTGCTCATACATTATTTGAGCTTCAAAATATATTTTAGTTAATTTCATATTTGATATATATAATATTATTTTTAAAGCTAAAGACAGAACCCTACTTTATCTTTTCATTTTTCAAAATACTTTATCTTTGCTTGTGTAAAAATGGCATAATCCCTGTCTTACCATATGTTCTTCTTTCTATGCTTCCCTCCCATTTTCTTTGCTCCTTGCTTTTTATTGTAAATAAAACAATCTTTAAATCAACTTTTGAAAGAGCCATTTTAGCCAGGCATGGTCGAGTGTGTCTGTAATCCTAGCTACTTGGGAGGCTGAGGCAGGAGGATGTCTTGAGCCCAGGAGTTCTAGGCCAGCCTGGAAAACATGGTGAGACTCTGTCTTTAAAAAAAAAAAATCCATCTCACCTATTCCCAAAATAACTAGCAATGTATACCATAAAAATGTGATTTTATTATTGTTTTTGTACTTCCTCAATGCAGTCCAATTAATTGTTTTAATAGGTTGTTAGATTTCTTTAAGTCTTTGTTTAAACAGGCTTGCCGAAACTCTGAGTTGCTTCTTTGAAAAAAACTAAAAGCATCTAATGTGACTTAGTAGTTGACCAGAATGCTTGTTGATGAAATTTCTAGTTTCTGCTCTAAGGCTCTCTAACAAGATTAGGCAAGATTGAACCTGAGAAGGTAAAAGTCTCTAAATTGACATAAATTCAAAGGGCAGAACTAGATCATACCACTATTTGAATCTCTAACAGAGTCTAAACTCTGACATATTATATTTGGTCCACTGTAATCTGTGTACATACACATCCTTCAAGTAAATGATAAATGAGGTTTAGCTAACATAATGTAGTTTATACACTTCTAGACGTTTATGGGAAATACAGGGGTTGGAGAGCTCTGCTCTGTAAAATGACCTGAATCACTTTTCTGGAACCCAATCTCTATAAAACACACACCAACACAAACACTCATGAATTTTTCCAAACCACCTTGGCTGAATTTATTTTCCTGCTTAATGTGTTGGAGTTTTCCCTATTTCTCAAGACTTTGAGGTTCCAGAACCTGGCCTGTTGTACACTTAGCAAATGCCTTCACACTGACCCCCTTTTTTGATCACACATTGTTCCTCCTCTTAACAAACTCTTCTAAAAGCTATATACATGTGTTTAAAATAGAAGCTTTTGGGATCCCACTACACATTCTCATTAATGAAATTCTTGTGTCACAATGTTTTTTCTCCCAAGTAAATTAGACTGATATGAGTGAACAGAAAACAAAATGTATTTTTCAAAATTATCGTCGAATAATGCTGATATTAATTTGTATTGCATTTTAGAATGAAATCATCTCATTTCCTAATAAGTGAGAACTTTTAACTATTACTGTTAATCAGTAATTGCAAATTTCCCCTCTTTTGGTTTAAGGCTAAGAATTATTAACTGTATAATATAGGACAAAGAGAACAGTGATGTGAATAAAGATATCACTGAATAAAGGCAAATTTGATGTTCTGAGTGTTTTTCTTCCCTTATAATTACTTTTGTATTTTATCCAATTGTGTGGTAATTTTCAGTTGTAGTCATACTTCAGACCTTTGACAAATAGCCTCTTCTATCATTATCCGCAGATTCTTTTAGTCTCAGTTGTACACAAAAAGCTTAACAACTATTCTCCATTGCCTAATACACAAAAGGGAAATCAGGTAAAGGGATTTGAAGATAGAATTTCTTTGGAAATCCTGCATTTTAAACAGACTTTCTCTCATAACAGCCTTCTGTCAATGAATGCCTTGAAATAGAAGCTCTTGTTTTGTGTACATTTCCAAGGCAATCAATAGATCTCTTTCTTCCCATAAATGGTAAAATTGGATATTAACAAGTGTAGGCACATTCTCCACATAAGAGGGGAATGTGTTGGAGATGTTGTACTAATGATGTAATCACCAACAGCAGCATCAAATGTTTATTAAGCTTAATTTAGCAGGCTTTGTGGACTGACTAGCCATTTCCTCCTCCTTTTCCCTAACAGAACTACTTGTTTCATCTATATGCCTACCTTCTTCCATACTGTGTTTTTCAGGTGAGGTGGACCCTATTCCCTCGTCCAGGTAGTAAATCATATAGTCCATTAGGCAACCATAAGGGCCCCCTTTGTCATGCTAATAATTGGCTTAGGCACGGCTAATTGAGGTACTTCTGGCCAGTGAGAAATGAAGTCTCTATGGGGCTTTGGGAAAGGTTTTCTCTCTCATAGAAAGAGACACAAAAGAAAATGTTCCCTTTCAAACTCTGGATGCTTTCACAAGGATAAGAAGCTGAGGTGCTATAGCCATTTTGCCACTATGAATGGACCTAGGTTAAGGGCCATGCTTATATGTCAAAGATGGCAAAGGAGAAAGTTTTTTTTATATATTATTGAACAGCTGAATTAATCAATTCTGGAGGTGCCCTACCTTCAGCATTTCTTATGAATCCCTTTTTTTTTTTTTTTTTAGCCTTTCACTATTGGAGTTGGAATTTTCTGTTTTTGGGGACACAGGCATCCTAAACAACATATTCACTGTATTAATAAAATATTATAGACTGCTGAGTATTATACAATTTGAATATTTCTCTACCTGTTACATCTTTTTTGTTGTTTGTTTCAGAGTATCATGGGGTACAAATGCTTTGGTTACATAAATTGCCTTTGGACCACCCGAGTCAAAGCTATAAGTGTCCCCATCCCCCAGGCAGCGCTCACTGCACCCATTAGGTGTGAGTTTACCTATCCCCTTCTCCTCCCTCCCACCTGCCCAACACCTGATGAATGTTGCTTCCATATGTGCACATAAGTTTTGATCAATTAGTACCAATTTAATGGTGAGAACATGTGGTGTTTGTTTTTCCATTCTTGTGATACTTCACTTAGAAGAATGGGCTCCAGTTCCAACCAGGATAATACAAGAGGTATTAGTTCACCATTTTTTATGGCTGAGTAGTACTCCATGGTATACATATATCACATTTTATTAATCCACTCACAGATCATGGATTGATGGGCACTTGGGTTGTTTCAACATCTTTGAAATTGCGAATTGCACTGCTATACACATTTGAGTGCAGATGTCTTTTATATAGAATGTCTTTTTTTTCTCTGGGTAGATACCCAGTAGTGAGATTACTGGATCAAATGGTAGTTCTACTTAAAATTCTTTCTTTTACATTTTTTTCCCCACTGCTAAACCATTACTTGTTTTAACATCTTTGCAACTTACTGCTACATGGTGCCTTTGTCCACAGTTACTCTATTTAAGTTATTCTCATCATTGTTCACTAATGACTTCTTGGTTACCAAATCAAACAATCTCTGAACCTCAGCTTCCTATCTATAAACAAAGCATGTGATACTTATTGGTAGTTTTCAACTAAATTATTAGCCAATATTTTTTCCCCAAACTAAACATGTAAAACAAACCTAAGTGGAATTTCTTGGTTGATTCAGAACCTGGGCTGAGCAGGGCTTTGCCCCCTGCTCACTGCCCCCTGGGCCTTCTCTAGCTCTCCCTGTTCCCAACCTCTGCAAAGCTCACAGACTCCACAGGACATGGTTCTAAAACTAGCCTCCAAATTTGACCTTTCTGGTGCCTCTTCTGCTGCTTCTCCATTTGTACTGTACCTTTCCTACATGAACTCCTTCAGTGGCTTTCCATTGCCTACCTAGAAAAGTTTCTTCCTTTCTAGACTTGTTTCTTTGAATCTCCCTTATATAGGTTTGCTATAGCCACATGAGATTTTTGTCTTTTTTTTTTTTCTATGCTTTTCTCATTTAGATTCCTACATCTTTGCTCATCTCCACCTGTTTAATCCTCTCTATTACCATGGTCTGTGCCAGTGCTCTGTCTTCTACCCAGCAACCATCTAGGTCAAAATGACTCTCAATTTTCTCAATGTTCCTATAGGCTTTGAATCTCAATTATAGCACATATCACATTCTGTCTTTGAATTTTGTATTAAGGATATTTCTCAAGCTACATGCTTCTGAAGGTGAGGAACCATTTCTTGTTCATCGTTGTGTACACTGCAATGCTGAGCATAATATATCCCTCAGAGACTATTCTCAGAAAAAACTGCTTGTTGGATGACAAAAAATTCACAACAGAAATCAGAATCCTTAAATTATGTGGATATTCTTTAAGTTATTTATTTTTTTAGTCCTTTAAATATTTATATTAGTTTTATAAGTTGATCTCTGCTCTTTGAGGTTATATAGAATTAAATTGGTCTAATTGATTAAATTTCATTGATATGATGGAATCTAGGCCAGTTATATAAAACTAAGGTGAAGTTATTTTTTAATGCAAAATATTTTATAGCTTTGCATTTTACTGTTAAAAAAAGAAAAATAAAGCTGTCTCTTATGTCTATACTTGGACATTTAAAACAGGGTTATTTATGAGTTCGTTCGCTCACTGACATCCTATGCATACTAGTTATGAATTAATGATAAGTGTGGCAGCTGTACTAATACTATAATTTTTAAACACTTAATTTTCATTTAAATAATTGTCATTGAGCTCCCAGAGGGACAATCAAATATATAATTTCAATAAAATGTATCTTCTTTTGTA
>VBSM01002121.1:29417550-29464805 GCA_008086735.1 Cheirogaleus medius | reverse complement strand
GATTATCATTTCTTAATAGAATATGAGAATTGCATTAAGTTTAATAAAAATACCCAAAGTTGGAAAGGTCAAGGAAATAACACATTACTGTACAGCTATTTAGTTGGTTTCTACTGTTTCATTTTAGTCACTTAGTGCTTCATAATTTTAATATATGCCTTAATCTTTAAAAAAATTCTGATGATAAGGAAAAGGTATGTTGATTTGGTAAGCTAATATTTCAAACAAACTGTAATAAGAATATATCATATAATATAGTGATGATAATATAGAAATTGGCATTTTTTGAAGGAAAAAAATTTAATAGGTTTTTTTTCAAGACTAGTATCAGTTATTTTCATTGGGGAGGAACTGACTTTGAGACTAGAAATAATGATAGAGGTAAATAGACATAATTCCGGAACTAGACAATTGAGAACTTGAAATAAGTCCATATATCCATAAGCCATAAGGCAAATGGAAGATGCTGACCCCAGGGACCAACAAGTCAGAGAATCTCTTTTCTCCACCTGTTTCATCATCTGCAAATGAGGAATAATGATGCTACTTTCCTCCCTTATAGGACTGTTGAAGAGATTAGGTGATATATATGAAAATATCAAAGTTGGTTAAGTAATGCATACATTATTGCTAAGAAGACCAGAGATGTTCTCCTGTAGTTCTCCTATAGACAACAACTATAAACTCCTATAGTTGCTGTCAGGGTGGGAGTCTGACTCCCTGTTCTCGTGCAATGGTGAGTGGGGAGCTGTGGCCATGGTCTGAACTATAGTGAGGAGCTTTGAGTAGGACATGAAATGAAGGAAAAGCACAGTAAAGTGGGCATGAGAACTAAAGGAGCAGTCTAAAGCAGACTGAGTCCACAACAGGATGGCAGAGGGAATACATTTGAAAAGAAAAACAGAAAGTAGAACCTGGAGAGAACAACTTTAAGGCACCAATACTGAGAGCCAGATGCCTCATGATAAGATGTTAGATGGCACCAGTGGTGGTGGTGGTGGTGATGAGAGCTGTTAGGGGTCCCAAAAACTCAGTCCCAGCATTGGCCATGCCTTCCACACACCATCCTATGATTCCTAGGATTCCCTCTTTGGTACAAAAATGCTGGTCCTATATACCCCTACAGATTCAGTATGTGACTTCATACTTTTAAGCCTCAGCATTATACCCTAAGGTGACTAGATCCTGAGATTTAAAAGATACAGGATCTGAACTCTTAAAATATGATTTAAATGTTTATTGTTATTGGAAATTATTATTTTTGTGCTTTGTCAAGGGTCTTTGATATTAAGACTTTATTAACATGTATTTAGAGATCTACAGGGAACTGCTTTTATGATTGTGTGTTTATGATTTACTCTTGTTAGGTCTAGTATTTATGGGCTAACACTGGAAGCATGATAATTGGTGATTTAACAATGACTTTTTTCTGATGCCTTTCCACTTCCCACTTCCCCCTACTCCTTGCCCATTAATTCTATAGGACTCAGTTTAAATCAGGAAAGGAAAATGAGTCCCCTAAAATGAGTGTAGTCAGGCCTTGCCCATAAGAGCCTCACTAAATTCCTTTCTGCAAAGTATTTGACACTTGCTGCTTAACAACCAGTGATGTTGTCACTGTGAGGTCAATACCTACGGATAGAGAACTAATTTGCAGACACAGGAGACTCAAAGGAGGGTGAGAGAAGGAAGCTTTTTGCAAGTAGTTTTACCTATTTCAGCATATATGGCCAGGTCTTCAAACTTCCAGTCCATAGACCAGTATTTCCTGTCCTAATAATTTCCATATCTTGGTCTCCTAACAAGCACTGAGCAGTAAGTGGGCTCCACTGTCTGTCTGCATCTGACTGCCCTGACTGTGTTAATCATCATCTGCTCATAGAAGCATGGAAACCCTGGGGGATTAGTGTTTGGCAGAGTCAGTAAATTGGTTGGTTTGTGCAAAATTTTGGGAGAAGAGACTAGAGTGGCAAAGTGAATTAACAATGACAACATGAGTAAAAGTCGTGCTGAAAATGCAGAGGATGGCCTTATATCTAATTGTATTGTGAGTATGAATAAAAAGGAGATCTTGGTAAGTACGAATTTATTTTCAGTGTTAGTAAGAAGCTATTCATCTAGTGCAGAATAAAAAGCAAGTCTTTGAGTTTATGAGTCCAGGGCCCCACACAATTGCCGAGAGCATTGGAAGATACTTGTTGTGTTAGGTGGCCATAAATGACAACAAAGCACAGGACTAATAGGACAGATGAAAATATGCTGTTCAAGAAAAATAGGCTTCTTTTCATAAAACATATGACATTTCTGCATCCTGCTTCTGCCATGATATAATGACCCTATTAACAGAAAAGAAACAGAAAATAAGGAGTCAGCATGGTTGTTACCTGAGCCCATCATAACATTTTAAATTGCTTAAAGTTGCAATCTCCTGAAAAGAAATTATAGTTGTTGAGTGGCCCTTTTGGTTACCTGGCAAGATCTGTAATTCAGAAGATTCAGGACTTAATTCTTATGGAATTTCATTTCAGATTTCCTATGTAAAAGGGTCAGAGCATTTTATATATTACAGAAAAATATGAGACGATTAAGGCCAGAAAAAATAGGAAGGCAAAAATAAGAAAACATACCTCTTTCCCTGTTTCATAAAACTGTGGTAGAGTGTTAAGTAAGACAAACAACCCTATAATTAGAAAGAAAATTATGAGAAGTTATTTTTATTCTAAAAAATCACATTAATGGCTTTGTCTGCAGCTCAGTTATTACCAATTGCCATTAACTTGTTGGCACAAACAAGTTTAAAATTTATTTCATATTCTGTAGTCCTAATAATTTTTTTGAAAAAGTGTGGCATTCAAATGGTATAATTAAAACAAGTAGAATAATAAACATATATTTATGAAGGTTTGTGTATATATTTGTTTTAAGTTAAACAGATAATTCCTAGTGATTTTGTAAGTCATACAGAGAATAATTAAAATAAATTTAAATTCAAATATTAACATTTCAATTTCCAGCTTGGTGAACATAAGCAAATTATTATAAGTTTGTTTTCAATTCCTGCAAAGCATATTAAAATTAACTTTTCCTCAATTTAAGTAATGTGTATAACTAAACTTCCTTCCTACTGTGAAACAGTTTCATTTATTGCTATTTGTAAACTGCCTAGGATAGATGCAGAGTGGATTGGGCTCGAAACTCCTTGAACAGTTTCTTTTGAAATAACACTACATACGTTAAGCTCAATTACACATCCAAACAGCCACAGCTCACTTTTGGTAATTTATTCATTGATTTAACATAGTACCCAGAAGAGCCATGCCTGCTGTCATTTTTGTAATATATTATGTTTTAAATATACTCATGCTCACCCATGCACACCATTAAGGTGTGCATAAACCTGTGTTTTTCTCTCTTGACAGCTATAAATGTTTGTTATTATTACACAAAACATATGTTCATGTTGTTTTTGTCTAAATTATTCTATCTGGGGCTATAAAGTTTTAATGTTATTAGTTGCCCTTAGAATTTTAATGTTTCACTGCTGTAACCTTCTTAGGATTTCTGTGCAATTAAATAGAAACTATTTCACTGCAGCCTGGAAGAACAATATATTTTATACAAATAAAAAAAAACACCTTCTTGCTCCATTTTCTTTCAGTGTAGTAAAAATGTTTTCTTGATGGTTTTTCTTTTTGGTCTGTGGGAACCTCACCTGTGGTCATACCTGTGTACCAGCTGTGTATAGAACATTTCTCTTCCTGTTCCTGGCATCTGCTGGAAAGAAGTGAGTTAGGATGATATTTCACCAGCCTTTCAAGGATCATTCCAGGTGCTGTTTAGATGACTCCACTTTGTCCTGGATTTAGTCTAGCATACCAAGTCCAAAAGGGACTAAATGGGAAGCCCACTATGATAGCGAAATATGTGTCTAATTTGGTTTGTTTTCCCAGCTTGGGTCAAGAGTAGTTTTATTTACAAATCAGTAGAAGCACTAGCATTTGGTGGAACCACAGAGATGTTTTTCTCTTATGTCTCCCTTTATTTTTATACTCACTGGCTGTACTTGGTCCAGGCCTCATTGTCACAGTCAGAGTTGAGCTACAGACTTACCTAGAAACCTAATTTCCCACAGATATTAATAGAATCACTGAGTTGCAAATAATTATTTTACAGGTGAGTTTCTGAGAGTATCCTGAATTGTTTGCTGTGATCCTATGGTAAATGTTGGCAGTGTCCACCCCCACCCCAATAGTCTTTCTTGTATACAGTGCTGGGGCTGAGTAATGTCACTGACTTTTAATTGACTCCCAGCTTCGATTTTCTTCTTCTATATACTGATCAGTATACTTCCATTGTCATCTTCCTAAAATACATGTTGAATCACATCAAACTCCAGCTCAAAAGCCTTGTCAGTGAATATACCTGAACTCTTTAAGAAGGAGTTTAAAATTTTCTTTGATCTAGCACCAAATCACTTTTCCAGGGCTCATTGGCCCTTAGCTCTACCTCAGCCTTACTGGTCTACTCACTGCTTCTACAACACTACATTTGGCCACTGGTCCTAGCTGCCACGTGTGCTGTTCCCTCAGAGGTGCTACTTTCTGTCCCTCCAACCACTGTTTCTTCAAAATCCAGCTCAAATACAGTGTCATCCATTAGCTCTTCCTGATTCTCCCTCAGTCAAAATTAATCACATCTGCTGCATTTCCTTTCACATCTGTGTGATTTCTCACATATTTCATTTTGTTTTATGTTATTCACTAGATTATAAACTCCTTGAGGGCAGGAACTATATACTCTTTCATCTTTGTTATTTATCAATGTCCTGCACAGTTATGTAATAGGTACTGCTTTGTTAGCAAATGAATGAACAATATTTCTTTTTTCTTTTTTTAACATTGAAATAATTGGGAACCACTGAACTATTAGGCTGATATCAACTCAGTCTTCCTGCATTTGTGGCTTTATGGACATGGATATGGACTTAAACATACATGACAGACCTATGGAAAAAGAGATTATATATTTCCTCAGAGTAACACATTATATTAGTGGGAAAAAAACTTTGTTAATAAGTTATTTTGCTTACATCTGTAAGTACCATCTAGTACTTACTTTGTCTTATATCTGACCTCAGAGGAATCAAACATTATCTTGCCTTTATTCTTTGAATAATATCCTACTCAAGTAAAAACTCAATGTAAAACTTGGAGAAACAAATGAACTTTGAACTAGGGGTATATCAGTATTGCTTAACTTCAATTTGTAGCCCAATTTGACTTGTAAGAAAATTAGTTATTAATCAGATTATGATATTTGTTTTTCCAGATCGTGGGTTTGAGTGGCCACAGAAATTGGAATTATGTTCTACCAACTTGGTCCATTCTTCATTAAGATATAAAATTTCAGAATATCATGAGTTTATTGTTTTTTCTTAAACAGCACCCCTAAAATAACTTACCTTATAGAATGAGAACTTCTCAGTGTTCTCAGGAGGTGAGCCTACAAAGACATTATTTTAGCAGAAAATTGGTTTAGTGTCCCTCCCCTTTCTTCCCCCAATTAATGGCAGTCTCTAGGAAAGGAAAACAGGAAATGAAGTTCCTAAAGGACTTGTGGAAGTCTCTCCTGTTAAAATCACCTGTTTGGACTTTTCTTCTTTTTGTCTTCCACACTTCTAAGTTTAACACCACATGCAAAGCCCAGTTAGAAAGAGATCTAAAAAGCCACATTTAACTTCTTTTTTAAGACTTCATTTTTTTTTTCCTTTAGAGTGGTCTCAGATGGGGGAGATTAAGGTTTTTAACAGGCAGCAGTCACTGCTCACAAATAGTAGACCTCCCTAATTTACACCATTTTAATTATATCTAAAGGTTTTGTCAATTATATGGTGTACTTTTGCAGGGCAATGGAAGAGGAGTGGGTGTGGAGGCTGAACAGCTTTCTCTTTTAGAAATAGAAAAACCTGTAATAGAAAGATGCAGCATTTGTTAAAGAGTGGAGATAACAGAATGGTAAGTTAAGGTACTTGGTTACACAATAATCTCCCATGGAGTATTCATTACTGCTAAATAATTGACTGTGTTGTCAGATTTCTCAGTGAGGAAAGGGTCAAGGAGGTCAGTTATCTGGTGGTAATGACCATAGCGGTCATTAGAAGGTATTAATGCTATTAAGAATAGAACTTTAACTTTTTATTGAAGTTTTTATTTAAATGATATTAACTTCAATTCAACTTTTAATTGAGGTGCAACCATCCAAATTCTAAAGTCAGGCACCAAGAAGTAATGAACATAAAATTACATGTTCTTTTGATAGGTTGATGGGTCTTTATTAGAATTTCAAGGGCCTCTACAGAGCTGTTATTAGACACAAACCGCTCTGAAGTCTTCTATTAGAATTAGGACTGGGTGAATGATTCTAGGAAATAATTTCAACCTGGACCACTGAAAGGTAAAAAAGAAAAAGAAGAAAAGGAACAAGAGGAAGAAGCTTCTTTGGTTTGTTTCTTGCCTTTATTTTTACTTTTTTTTTTTTTTTTTAAGGTAAAAGGGCCCATTTATATGGTTAGGTTTGGATGCATTTTCCTGGCCTTCAAAGCACAATATACATCTCTCTTCTTTTCTTTCTTCCTCTCTTTCCTCCTTTTTTACTTTCTCTCCAACTGAATGGGAATAGAAAACAATCCAAAAAATAGAAATTTTCTTTTTTCTCTAAATTTTAAGGAAGCTTATCTCTTGAGTATTCAACATATCTGTGTGTCACTGGTTCTATTAGAGTAGTAATATCTGAGAAGTCAGAATAAAATAAACACTTTATTAAAATATTTAAATTAAGCCAAATAAAAATGAAAGTTAATACCAGAACTTTACTGCCCATAATTTATAAGTAAGCTATTTTCTAAATAAAAACAACCATCCACCTGCAGTTCAGATCTCTTAGAGAAGTGGGAGGGATGCACAGTTTGGGAAGGGAATCTTCTATTACTACTTTTCTAGGAACAAAAGAGAGTTAAGGCAATTTCAAGGTTCATAATTTTACCTCTTTGAGCCAACAATGAAGGAGCTATGAGTAGTGAACAATTTCATACACAAAATTGTCCATACCTAAAATCCTTTGTTTTTTCATAATCATGAACTTTATGGAGATTTGGTGTTAAGTTGGTTGGCTGCCATTTACAGCAAAGAAATTTGCTAAAGGAATTGATAATGGCCTTTTTTCTTTCAAAAAGGATTTAAACTACTTTGCATTTTTGGTAGATAGCCAGAGTTTTGTCATTTAGACATGTCACATTACTATGAAAACATCATGCATCATAACACAGCGTAACAATGTGATTTGCTGAAGTGCTAGTTTCTAAAAAAAAAAAAAAAGAGGAAAGAAATGAAAGAAGGTAGGCATATTTTTTTTCAATGTGAAAGCCCTTCAGTGTATTTTTTCCTCAAGAGCCTACAGAAATAAGTGCTCAAACCAGTCCTACATCTCTGGATGCTCAGCTATAAGTGAGCCTCTTTTGTAAATGTGAAAGAACAAACCTAAGGTTTGTTTCTGATAAGACAACATACATGTAAGATTATGACATGTTCCAGTGTAGCTAATTGCATATAAGCATTTATTTGTCAGGAAGCCAAAAGGAATAGAACTCAGATTTTAAAATACAATTCAAGACTTCAGTGACTTGAAATTTTATCTTTTATAAGAATGATAATACTCAGTCATAATTCATTGACTAACCAAAGTATTAGTTTAGAATGACCTCAGTATGGGAGGAAAAGAAAACTGCTTCTGAATAGCTAGGTTTATGGAACCATTTCTGTGTAATACCTGGAAATTATTCTGATACATGGATTTCTCTTCTCCAGTGTGTAGACTGAGGCTACAGTTCTCAACTTTCTCTTCTTGTACCCATTAAATAAAGTTGTCTCAATTTAACATGTAAAATTTTAAATCGAAGGTCTCATCTCATTTTAACTTGGGCTTTGAGAAGATCTTGTTTCATAGGCCTATTTAATTTACTTCAAACCATCTTAAATTGAAATTATAAGGTCCCAGGTGAGAATATAAGCAGCTTATTATATTGTACAATATTTAGAAAATAAAGGATTTTTTTCAACTTTAAAAACAGTATAATGGGAATTACTTCATGTTGCTATTGTGGAAAAGAAAAACAATATAATGTATTACTTGTTAGAAATTGATGAAAAACCTGTTAGTGCAATGGAATTGGGTATCACCATTGATTTTTATTTTCTAAGACATTTTTGTAATAATTTTTACAATAGTTCAGGGAAAAAAAGCAAGATACTTTTGAACTAGAGAGAAAATATTTATATCTAAGCCATCACCTGCTAGGACTTAGAAACAAGCAATAACTCCAATAGAAGTGAAATTATAACCTGATATGTGAGCCTCTAGCATTCTTTGAAATCTGAGGTAAAAGGTAAGCTCTTCCATGTAACATGTATGAAGTCTGCTTAACAGTGTAACCCTTTCCTGATACAAAGGGGTTAGTTATTTTTATGTTTTAAATAATTTATTATTCTCTCTGAAATTAATAGTAATAGATATTCATTGAAGAAAACCTGGAAAGTACAGAAAATAATAAAATAATAAAAAAGAAATAAGATCACAATTATCTAGGCTGGGCGTGGTGGCTCACGCCTGTAATCCTAGCACTCTGGGAGGCTGAGGTGGACGATCATTTGAGCTCAGGAATTTGAGATCAGCCTGAGCAAGGGTGAGACCCTGTCTCTCCTAAAAAAAAATAGAAAGAAATTAGCTGGACAACTAAAAATGTATAGAAAAAATTAGCCGGGTATGGTGGCACATAACTGTAAGTCCCAGCTTCTTGGGAGGCTGAGGCAGTAGGATTGCTTGAACCCAAGAGTTTGAGATTGCTGTGAACTAGGCTGACACCACAGCATTCTAGCCTGGGCAACAGAGTGAGACTCTGTCTCAAAAACAAAAACAAAAAAAGATCACAACTATCTTGCCATTATATAACAAAGATAGCTAACATTCTGATGTATAATATTTCCTTCTAGTCTTTTTTTCTACTGCTAATAGTTTTGGCAAATTTTTAAAACTTTACAGATTATATGGAGAAATTTCAATTAGATCAAAATATTTTATATATTTTATATATATGCTTATATAATAAGCATAAAATATATTTATATTTTATTTTATATTTTATCCTTATATAAAATATAAGCATATTTTCCATTAAGAAATATCCGTACCATGTCTAATTTTCCACAAGTAACATTTCATTTTGTTTCAGAGGTTTGTTCTTATATTTATCTTAGTAAACTCTCACATTGTGCATGAAATATCCCTTCTATTGTTTACCATGTTATTTTTGGAAAATTATTCTTCGAGCACTCTATATTTGTCTATAAGATTAAGATTAGCACCACTTCTGTGCTTATGCAAATAAACTCATGATGTTTTAATGACAGGTTTTATATTTACCAATTTTCCACTTTTTTGAATGCCTTTTTGGATAGTTTATGATTTCATGATTGGATTTCATGATTGAATAGTTTATGAGTTTTTAAGATTGAGATTGGTTAGATTTTAAATAGGTTTTACAAATGTAGCAAAATAGAGTTAGTAAACATTGTATATTACAGTTGTATAGTTGTACAAAAGTAGGAGAAATACATTTATTGATCTCCTGAGAGCAGTAATTACAGCATAAAGAGATGGGATTCTATTCACATTCTTCCAGGGCTTCAGAATTTGTTGCTATGATTGAACCCAGCACTTCAACATTTTACCAGTAAGATGCAGCTTATAAGACTATTTGAGTTACTCTGTTCAAAGTAGCTTATTAGCTGTTGAAGTTGTCACATAAATGAGATATTTAAAATGACTTAAAAATTTACAGCAACATTTTGATTGTCAATTTAGGTAAAGGTCTTTAGAAAGCAAATACAATATACTCTGGATGTGGTTATGCTGTGAGTTGTCAATGTTCTTTTATAAGCATGGTTAGTATAGTAGATCATTACAATACAAAAGAAGCCTTTTTAGACCTTGATGACATTATAATAGCATTCTACAGTATTTAGGAAAAGGCATTTTAGAATATGGAAGTGTGACAACTGTCTCTACCTAATGTTAGGATTTTCAGCATTATATGCATTTCTTTCCCACAGGGTTTATAAACATTTTTTTCAAGTGGTGGAGGATAGGAAGTTATATTATGACTGGGATATCTATTTTGCTATGAACCATTGGCCATACTTTTCCCTCCTTGCCCAGATAAACGATAACAAATCTTTGTTGAGCATTTATGTGAAAAACATATTGAGTTATGTTTAAATGCCTTTAAATATAAGTTTAGGAGCTTTTACTATACAGGAGGGGCTTAACTGCTAGAATGATCAGTCAATTCATTCATCCACTTGTCCATTCATTTATCCTACAAATATTTATTAAATACTTAATATCTACCACACATTCCAATATATTGTCTTCTCTACACTTTCAAGTTTTGTGTTCTGGGAAAAAACTTGGGCTTCCCCTAGAAAAGATTTGGTAGGATTGCAAGAAAAGAGAGAGACATACTATTTTCTAATTGAATGTCAGGCAAAATTGATCTTTAATGAGAATATTCTGGTATCAGCAAACTTTATGCTCAAATTAAGTGGCAAATTTGCAAAGATATACATCTACATCTAAGAACCCAGACAGAAGAGCTTGATGGGGAGCTCAGAAGTGGATCAAAAAACCAGGCTTTGGACCAGAGAAACAGTGACCTTCTAGAAAGAACTTAGAAGCTATAAATGATCAGTAAGGGCGACAGACTTGAACAAGAAAACCATACAACATAAATCTAAGATTTAGACTTTAGCTTTATGTGTTTAAAAAAATTCTACAGAAAACCTTGGAAGTGATTCATTCTAGAAATACTGTTAGATCTTTTTTATTTGATTTAATCATTTTCATATTTGGGGTGACTTGTTAGCACCAAAATGTATTTAGATTAGTTCATTCTTTACTATCTGTATCACATGTATTTTGTATGGGACTGGAATAGTTAGGTCAGCAGCCACAAAGAATCAGCAGATAAAACTATCCTAAATGTAATGTCATCTAGGGTAGAAAATCAAGAAAGTATGGATACATGTACTGGATCCCTTCTCTGTTTAACTCTTTTCTAATTTAATTTCATTTTAATTATAATGAAAGAGAGTATAAAGGACGCATGTCCACCCTATCAATTCACATAAACTGTCTTTGATTCACATTTCAGTCTTTGACAGATTTTAAGCACAGGATGATAAAATCATACAGCATGAGGCTTTTACACCAGAAAATATGGAAATAGAACAGCAGTTGTTCTCTTTAGGACAGAGTCCTCAATCCAGAGAGAACAAGAGATTTCATCCCCTTCTATGAAGTTTACTCATTTCGGTCTGTTGCTTTAATTTATAGTGACAGCATCTGCAAAGAGCACAGGCTTACTCTGGTAGATTGCATTATTGTTCCCACGATTCACTCCCCTTTCCTGTAAGAGGATTATACATCCCTGCCTATTACCATGTGACTTGCAGGCCTCCTGTGGAAGAGGATGCACCCCTACCCCACTAACTTTGAGCTTGGCCAGTGTGATTTGCTTTGGACAATGGTAAGTGAGCAGATGCTTTAAGAGCCATTACATGTCTCCACCAGCTCTCTGGCTCTTTTCCTTCTGCCACAAGAATAGCATGTCCAAATAGAGCTTCTCCTTCAGCCTGGATCCAGGAATGTAAACAGATGGAGAAATCCTACAACTCACTTACAGCCATCTTTAGCAGGCATGTAATGTAAGTGAGAAGTAAACATTTGCTTTTGTAAGTCTCTAACATTTGAGGGTTATTACTGCAGCGAAGCTTACCAAATATATTAATAATTACCAAAGCAATGACCAAGTATTTCTCCAACCTCATCAAACCAGTCTGCACTTCTGCATGTCTCCTCATCTCTAAGTCTTCCTCCAACATTGTTTTAATCACAAATAAAGGATCTCACATATCTTCCATAGCTCCTTATTTCAAATGAGAAACTTTTCTATTTCCAAGGCAGCCTATAATCTAATTTATATGTCAAACTTATTTTCTGTTTCCACTCCACACAGGCTCCCTCACTAGTTGAGCCAGTTTCCTCATTGTTCTACAAGCTCTATACATATGTTTAGGGCGTTAGTATATAGTGGTTAAGAGTGGCTTCTGGATCCATATAGCCCAGGATTGAACCCTGGTCCCACCACAGACTAGCTGGGTAACTTCGAACAAGTTACTCAATCTACCTAAGCTTCAATTTCCTTACCTGCAAAATGGAGTTAATAAGAGTACCCAACTCACAGAGGTGTAATATTAACAAATATTAGGCATGTAAAATGCTTAGTGTTGTACCTGTCACATAGTAAATGCTCAAGAAGTGTTACCTGGTGTTATGTTGTTGCTTTCACCTGGAATCTTTTTTTTCCTTCTGGTTTATCTCAGTTCTAAACAAACTTCAAGTTTGAGTTCAAAGCCCACTTTCTCTATGAAATCTTACCTTATAATTTTTTTTTGGTGCTATCTTTTACTTGACCATTATTATTTCCTGTGAATTAGGCTCTTCTGTCTGGTTCTGATCTTTTTGAAGATAAACAATGAGTTAAACCTATTTTGTATCTTTCTATGAGCTGAAGACATTGTGACTATCCAGTCTAATTGATTGATAGTAATTCCCCTGTGGTGATTATTAATTTTGAGAACTAGTTATTTTTTGGGGTTTGGGGTAGGAGGGTAAGGAGGAGTCAATAAGTGTGGAAATAGCCACAGTTTTAACAGAATATTACTTTTAGAGCACTCTGAAAATGGTTAACACCTGTCATGTCATCCAATTCTTTTCCTAAATACACCTCAGACTTGAAAGAATCATGTAGCCATAACAGGAGGTTTGGTGTTAAGATAAAAACATGTCAAGAATTCAAAGCTAAAGGAAGTGAGGCCCAGGCACAAGGGTTAGTTTTCAGTATAAAGCTCAAGAATGACCTCAGTATTACTGAGATTAATCGGGGGAGTTTTGAAAGAGAGGATCATTCCTAGCTAAATGAAGTGTACGTTCTGCCAAGGTCAAGTTGTCTTGTATTATTATTTGAGACTCACTGCTGAGTATTATATTAATTATTTTCAGATTGGAAAATAAAGTTACAGCTTTTCCAGGAAACTCTGGGAGTCAATTTATTTTAGTGAGGGAATGGGGGCATGGAAAAGCAGCTTGCCAATTCTATACAACTGTGAAGAACAGAGAATTGTGGAAAGCTTGATTTATGAGTCATGGTCAGAGTAAAAATCCTTGCTTCGGGGATTAAGGTATGTGTAAGTTATGTATAAAATAAGTAACCGAGGCTTTGTATGGATATTTTATTGTCCATTTTAATTTGTATCATTCACTAACAAAATCATGTGATATAAACACATCACTGATCCATCTGTAATTATTAAATCAAAAGCAGTTTTAGAAAGTACTAGCCTCAACAGAGAATTCTATTATTAATTTAGCTGTGGCTAGGAATCTTTCTTGGACCTGGGAGCTAGTGTTATAGACTAGATGAGTGAGTTAGAACAAAATCTAACTGAACGAACACTGATAAAAATAGACAATAGATATGTTCAAAGTATTGAGAATTATAGTGGGGGAAAAGAATGTCAAATATTTTTATGGGAAAATTTTTGTGTTCAGTGGACATATTTTAATAAACACATGAAGAATGTTGAAAATGAATGATTAATTATAACCTAATTTTATTACGAATGAATATATGTGAAGGTTGTAGGAATATATACGTTAAGCCGAATAACGGTAGAAGAGGAGATTGCTTCAAAAAATAGAGTGTTATAAAGCCATGTTTATTAGCTTTTGTGAGAGCAATGCAGCACCATTCAATTTATTCGTTGCTTTACGTTAGATAGTTCTCAAGAGACCTGAAATCCACTATTAAGCTTACTGATTTACATGCAAATAGTGATCTTTTCTCTCAGTTGTGTATAGACTAGTATTTGTAAGGACTTTGTATTTTGCCTAAAAATATTTTTCACTTATTTTAAAAATTATTTAAAATAAAAGGTGTCTCAATATCTATTAGGCATTTTAAACCAAAAGCCTATACCTTTAAAAATAACAGATTTTGAAATGCAGCAAATGGTACATATGCAGAAACATCTACACACATACAACATAATTACTGGCAATCAAATGACTTGCCCATCAAAACAAGCAAATGGTGTCTGTTTTACTCTAAATTCATGGATGCTGTCTTCATTAGGAATGTTAACTTATCAAAACATCATCCGTTGCACTTGGAAAATGATTTTTTAAATTTCCTTAGGTGTATGATAGATTTTGAAAAACATTCTTTTGATGTGTGAGTTCAAATCAGGACAGTTGAATTAGAAAGAAAAGATTGAGAAGTAAATATTTGAGTTCATCTATATTGACAGGAATTGTGAATGGCATTGGTGGTTCAAAGTTGAGAAAGTTCCTGCTATCCCTATAAGAACTCAGAGTTGAATGTGAGAGAATGACACATAGCTTCATGCTTTGAGTGCAGTGTAGTAAGTCACAACAGTGGAAACGGTTGTGGTATATCCCTATACCAGGGATTGTG
Source organism: Cheirogaleus medius (assembly GCA_008086735.1). Lineage (NCBI taxonomy): Eukaryota > Metazoa > Chordata > Mammalia > Primates > Cheirogaleidae > Cheirogaleus > Cheirogaleus medius. The sequence continues at coordinate 29,450,158 of VBSM01002121.1, read as the reverse complement.
ATGGCTTTCTGGACAGGTTGTACTGGAACCAAGTTATAAAGAAGCAATAAAAAATAGTCAGTTGAAAGTGTACTTCAAGATGTAGCTCAGCATGACACTGTCAGGAAACAGTAAGTGATTTCACTGGGGTGTCAGGGAAGGAGAAAGTGGCATAAGATGAGGCCAGGAGGCAGCCAAGGAGCAGACTATAAACAGACTTGTGTAATAAGTGTGATCACTGAGCTTTAGTCTGATAGCTAAGGGGCACCTGTGAAGGTTTTGAAGCAGGGAGGTGACTTGATCAGCTATGCAATTTAGAGGGGTCTCTGAGAGTAGTGCAGAGGGTGGATGGGAGACACAAAATGAGATAAAGCAGTGAAAGGTGGAGCCTTAAAATTGTGACAGTGGGAATAGAGAAGAAAAAATGGATGTTAAAGGGATGTTAAAGAGCTAGAAGGACTTTGGCCTAGCCTATCATGTCTAGTTATAATTTCTGTATCTGTAAAATGGGAAGAATAATAATATTATGTACTCCACAGGTTGTGTTGTGAGGATTAAATGTAAAGCATTTAGCACAGGGCCTGGTACATAGCATAAGTTAATAAATATTGGCTTATGATATATCATAATACATCAGCAGAAATTGGTAACTGATGGGAAGAAAGAAAGAACAGAGGCAACTGCAGGCTTTTAGAGAGGTAGTGGGTGAATAGTGGTGTATTCTGACATAGATAATTGTGGAGAGGAGATTGATTCTGAAGGATAGAAACTGAATTGTATTCATAGCATGTTTAAGAATAAAATTCATAGAGAAGAACTGTAGAAAAGATAGATTACTTTAACAAGATATCTTAGTGTGACTTTAAGGAGAAAAATAATATCATAGCCAAAGGGAAATGTTTAATAGATGTTTTCTTTTATTTTTGTTTTGAGGTTTTTTTTGATAACATATATGAGTATGTTCAGTTGAGTCAAGAGTCAGGAAGTAGTGACAAGGGGGTGATTGCTATAATGAACCCTGAGGTCTAAGTTGGAAAAAGCCAGAAGGTAGAAGAGAGCTGATATATGGGCAGGGATTAAAATAATTCAGGACATGTCTGGAAAGAATAAATGCATTGACAATGGAGGGGAGGGGAAAGAACAAACTGGGAGAATCAGAGTTTATGTTAAGACAGTAGAGCAGGGGAGTTGATATTCACCTTCTACATATGGCAAGAATATGATTATGGGAATGGGTTGCAGAATGGTGTAGGTCATTGGAATTGAGGAAGCCAAGGAACTGGAATGTGGGAAAAGTCAACTTCACTTACATTGGAATTGTCCAAAGCAGAATGTCAGTGGGGTTCTAGGGAGAGAGACAAAAAACCTGAGGCAGGTGCCATAATCCTCAACTAATGAATGGAAAAAAAAATACAGGAGTAATGAGCCACACAGAGAGGTTCAGGATGAGTCTCAAGGGATGCATTTTTAAATTAGGATAAAGAAGCAGTGGTTTGGAAAATGCTGTAGGAACATGAAGACTGAATCTTCTGCATATTGTGAGTGGAGAGGCAAAGAATGGGAAGCCTCTACTTCTGAGGAAGGGTTAGTGGGGATATTAAGGGGAAGATAAACTGGGAACAGTATTGGGGCGAGAGCAAGTGAAAAGACAGAAAAAGAGGTCTCACTTTTGAGTAGTAGTGAAGAATGGCAAGGATGGGAGGCATGGTGGAACTAACTGGTCCCCAAACTTCCACTCTGACATGGGCAGAGGCACTGGATTGTGTCAGCAGCCTATGGCCTAATAGAAAATATATTCAACTCTATATTTTATATGCCTATGTTTTATTTCTTTTTCTGTTCTGCATCTAACATTTTGCCTATTTCACTGTGTATTAGCTTTTCAGCCAGATAATTGAGGGAAAGAGATAGTGAGAAGGAATGAACATATAATCAAAAGATGATTGCATATTGTAATGAAACCTTAACAAATTGTTGAGTTTTTGTGAAATCACTGCTGCAAAAAAATTGATATTATCTAATGGCATGATCCAAGTAAAATGGTATCATAAATGAGAAGACCACTTTTTGTATTTATCTCCTTTTTTTTCCTTTATCTTCCCCTCTTTTTCCTACTTTATTTTTTTTGTCCTCATTCCCATTTAAGACACATTTCTTTAACTACCAAAGCACTCTGTGTGGTTGTTGATAGGATGAAGTGTTAGAGGTGGTATACAATAAACAGAACTTTGTTCCTACTTCTAAGGTTGTTATAGATAAGAAAACAGACTTGGCAATATACATAATAATAACTATAATGCCAGGAAAAGTCATGGACTAAAATCACGGAATAAATAATATCTTATGGAAGTATAGAGGAAAGAATAATTAAAGAATATGAAATACTTCATGAATTTATATGTCTTAGTGGGAATTTGGGTCTCAATATGGCAATAATACTCCCTAAATTTCAAAATCTAGGTGACTTCATATTAGATTAGTCATATATTAGATTACTTTGGTTTTCTTCCATCAGTGTGGATAATTGACATGTATACAATATATAATATTTAAATGCTCTTGCTACTGAATAGTTCACACTAATGTTATGACCTATTGACATTTAGGAATAAGCCCTGAAGATAATTAAAGGGACTATAGGTGATCCAGAGTATCTAAGTTGCTTTTGCATGATTTACATGAATTTATGGTTTGCAGCTAATCATTGATGTATGTGCTTAGAGAATAGAGATAGTTGCTCTTAGAGAATAGAAAATTCTAAGTACATACCAAATTTTTATAGAGAGGGTGCTGTAGCCATCTTCACCTATCTTGACTAGAACTAATGGTTGTGTTTATATAGCACCAACTATTCCAGTGAAAAGCAAAAATCATTCATAGATTTATTTAGTCATTCAGTTGTCAAATATTCACTGAGTATCTTCCATGTGCTAGGAACCACACCAAACTTTTGGAGAAACAGTAGTGAGCAAAACCAAACAAGACTGTCCCCTCATGAGGCTTGAGGAAGATGGAGTGTAATATAATATTTTCACAAATATAAATAAAATTGCACCTATGAAAAATACCACATGGATGAAGTCCAAAGTGTTAGAAGAACTTGTAGTTGATTTGATCCAGTCAGAGAGGTAGGGCAGGTGTTCATCAAGCAAGCAAAATGGAGTGGAGATCTAAACAGTGATTAGGCATTTAATAGGAAAAGGGGGGAAACTAAAAATATTTTCAGGCTGAGAAAGTACTGATGGTTATGAGACTGTAAAAAGACCACAGTGCTGCAGGAGAGTGCAAGGAGGGCCATGGTGTGGGGCAAGATTTGGGAGGGAGGGAGCAACCAGACTGCATGGGGCCTCGTAGTTGTTTGCTGTGAAGGCAAAATACAGAGAAAGTAAACTCAACTTTTATTCATTTTTTCCCTTAATGCAGGCACATCTCAAGGCAAATGTCTTCCCAAAAAATAAAATGGAAAAGATGTTATTATGAAAGAATATTTTAGTAGAATGTAAAGATGATAATATTCCTTATTTTTCTTTCCAATAAAGGCAAGATAGCATACCTCTTCTTCACTCATAAAATAAATAAATAAGAGGAAAAAATAAGATCTCTAGCTCCTATCTTGTTTATCCTAATCAGGATTAGCTTTATCCTAATCAACAATCTTATATTCAACCTTAATGATATTTCATTAGCTTCTCAGAACCACCTTTCCTGTCTAGGTCTAATTATATCTAATGTAATGTATCTCAACTCACTATATTAAATCATTTTTTAAAAAGCATTTTAAAAACATTTAAAAAATCATTCCAGAGCTTTGATTTAGGCCCTAGAGAAGATTGAGTTCTCTTATTTCTTTTTGAGGTCCATGACCTCCAATTTTCTCCTTAACATGTCTTCCTTATTCTCTTCATATCTTAAGGAGATGAAAAGAAACAATTTTTCCTTTGTAACAATTCATAAATGTCTACATAAATAAGATGCAAACATAAACATCTGTTCTAATCAATCCTTAAAATAAGGCAGTTATTCAATATGCCTCACATTGTAAACCACCTTGCTCTTGCCTGAGCTGACATTAGCCCTCACAGATAACCCTCGATTGATTGAGAGTCTTAGGCACATCCAGTAGTATATTCTAATATCCTGTTATCCTCTGAAGAGATCAAATCTTATGAATGCTAAGCTTCAAAGAGTGTGATTCAGAAATGATACAGAAATGCTACTTCTGAGAATCTATGTAGTAGTAGCATGTGATTCTGTTACAGAAATACACAAACAGAAAGTATACAAACCAAGGTATGCAAACAAAAATGTACAAACAAAAGTCTGAAAATGTGAAATACATAGTAAGGAATCATTAGCCACTGCCGTTTTTCTTTTATGACCTTTTGGTGGAATGTTTTCATAAACTACTGCCATTGGATGTACTACCCAGAGAATCCTCAGATTTCTTTCAAGGCATATCATGGATACTATTTTTAATGGGGATGCAGAAGAAATAGATTTCTCCTCTTTTCACTCTGTGGAAGGTTCTTGTGAATTCTTTTTCACTGAAAATAATGTTTTTTATCTAATAAAGAAAACATGCCCATCCACTATCTTTGATGGTAATGAGTAATCAGGTATGCATTCGATTAAACCTGGAATGCTTAGTGTACAGAGCGATGGATCTGAGTGCAAAAGAAGAATACAAATTATATAAATGGAAGAAGTGGGATATACAATAATGTACAATGCAAGAAAGAAAATGAAAAAGCTAGGATCTTCCAGGCAAAAAGAAAGAAAATTTCTTGCTCTCCTCTAAGTAAAAACTGAGAGACTTATGTTTTTTTTTAATTAATTATTTTTTATTTCAGCATATTATGGGGGTACAAATATGTAGGTTACATACATAGTCAGCACTGTCTGAGGGATGACAGACTTATGTTAACCAAGTCTGTTGAACTTGAACTTTGGGCTTGTTTCTAAGAATAATGGACAGAATGATGGCTTCTAGAAGACAGACCTTGAAGACTACGTGATGGAGATTGGTTGAATTCAGTGTGGTCCCTAAATTCCACTCTGTGAGAAATAACAATAGCTACAAAGGAACTTGAAGAAAGGGCAGTTTATTTGAAGAGACTAAAAATGGTGTAATCTGTAGGTATTTTCTTGATAAAATTATAAATAACAGGATGTAAGGGTTCCATTTAAGGAAAGTAGGGAACATGTTGTTTTTAGGGGATTGCATTTTAACCTGGAAAGAAAAAAAAGCCAATGTTCTTATGCTAGAAATTGTTTTTGAAAATGTTCTTAGTGGTTGGAGATTTGGAGATGGCAAATCAGCAAATAAATGAAGGTATCTTTAAGGGAAAGGACTGTTAACATTATTTTTCCAGAAATGCAATATCATTTACTTGGAGAAACAGAAATGATTAATATAGTCTTTTTGTTCAGGGAAGCTATTCCACAAGATAAAAGGCTAGTAATCTAATAACTAGCATATCAGTATTATTTTATTTGCTTTTCCTGTTTGCAAAATAACTTCAGTGCTATCTTGTTATTGTTGTTATACTTGGCTAGTTATACATCTGCGATAAGAGAACATAATTAATGTGAAAAATTATACTGAAATGGTTGTGTTTATTTTGTGTCACTTTAGCAATGCCCCTTCAGGAGTGCTGTTCTTATTTTCCACTTGCATTCAATAATAGGCTTGCAGCCAGTGGCGTTGTATTTACACAGTTTTTGTCAAAACAATTTTATCTCTAATAGATTTTGATCTACATTGGCTGAAAACTTCTGTTTCTGTTTAAAACTTTAATGTAATTTCTTGCGTCTCTATTTCAGGCAATAGAAAAACTTTTGAACTTATATATACTTGGCAGCTGTACAGTTTTTTCTTTAACTAAGTTGATTTATTTTTTTAAATAGGGGGAAAATGTCCTTAAAATTAGGCATCTTGTTTTTAAAAGGGCTTGGAGGAGAGCAACAAATTTAAACACAGTCTATTCGATTCATTCGCCACAGAAGGGAGCATTTTAAAATACTCCATGTGCTATGACCTTCAGATGATTAGAATTGGTTACAAATAAAAATGAATTTGTCATAAACATTAAATGAACCCCCAAGAAACCTTATTTGAGAATATGTAGAGATATATTTTCATTCTGATGCAGAAGGATTTACATGTGTGATTCCCCATTAGCATTACTCAGGTAAATCCCATTAAAAAATGCATATGCCTGTGTGTGTAAATTTATACATGAAGCACAGTTAAAGTATATCAGTGTTAATACTGTACCATGGGAATACCATATGATGAGGAAATTGGCAATACAATTAGAGTTCCGTATAGTATTAGAATTTTTTCATTACGATAAAAAAAGTTTTCATGACAGTGTAAGAGGATAAATCGAGACTTACTAGGACAACTAGAACAAATCTGTACATATCAATATAACTCTCATGAAACAATTGTAATAAGGAAGATTAATGCTCTGAATCTCTTAAAATGGGCTACTCTCTTTTCATTGCATTGTCCTAATGGATATTTGAAATCTTCTAGCCCTGAAAGTAGAAAGTAGGAATCAATAGTAAAACCCACCTACCAGGATGGATGTTATGTTGAGAATGGTCTATCCTGTATGCCTCCCTTCCTCCCTTCTTTTTTCTTTCTTTCCTTTTTCATTTTCTTCCTACATTCTTTTATCCCCTGCTTTTTTCCCTCCTGATTCATGAGCATATTTCCTTTTTTTTTTTTTTTTTAAACATTTCATCTATAGAAGAAGGGTTATAGGTTTTCCTTATGCCAACCAGGTGTCATCAGAAACACAGATAAGAGACATATCCTTTCTGAAAATGGACATTTGAACTGTAATGAACTTGATACTTAGTTTTGATTCTCTGCTCAGAACAAAGCCATCTGAAATATAAATTAAAATGCATAGTTCTTCATCTTCAGTGAGGATTCAATTCATAGGCTTAAATAAACTCATAATGCTGACTGCAGCTATTTGCCTTTCCCCTATTTCTCATAGGTATATTCACCTGACACTCTGAAATATTAATGAATTCTACAATACTCATGTGTACATGTATATACAGGGCATATAATTTTGAGTCATGAAAGCTACTCAGCTGTAGACCCTGAGAATAAGACCTTTGCTGGAGTAGACATTTCCCAACAGATCATTTGATGTTAACCAGTCTGATTTAGTTTGGTGATCTTCTATTTGCCACAGAATGATACAGAGGCATTTACGTCTAATGTCCACACAGATTTCAGTCCAGATGGAGTTGGGGTTCTTTAGGAACTTGAAGGGATTTTGAGGATGGGAAGTTGCTACTCCAAAGCCTGTCAAATAATGTCCAGAGAAGTGGTGCTTTCGTGGACATTATTTGGGGGAGAGCATCAGAGAGGAAAGCTGTCAGTAATTTCTAACCTGGCTAGATTATATCTTGGAGCAAAAAAATTCTATCATAGTACTGGTTTCTTGAGACATCCATTTGATCTCTGTAAATACTGCCCAGGGGGGTTTGTTTCTAGGATGTTTCCGAGAGTTCTGCTGGCCTAGGAAGTAAGGAAAGATTTTAAGTACTTGAAATTTTTTTTCTTGTTTGCTATAAAGTGGCACAAAGTCTATATAACTAGGCCCTGGATTGCTTTAGTTCTCTATTGTATTTTGAGGACCAAGAGGTTTTTTAATACCTTAGCCTCTGTTTCTCTCTGCCTCTGTTTCCATTTTTCTTCTCTCTCTCCTCACCAACCATCATGTGTTTCCCAAAATATGTAACTTATTTTTAGCTTTCTCACTTAATGTCCCTGATTTCTTACACAAAGAGCTCAATAGTTCTCCATATGATTACCTAATAAAATTCTCTTCTGTCTTTGTCAAAAGAGGCTTCCTCATTTCTAAAAAGCAGCCATGATGCTTCTGGTCTTTGACAGACTAACAGGTATATTTACTGTAATCAATGGATCATTCAAACACAAAAGTTACAAACCAAATAAATCCTAGTTATGGATTTATTTCTGTGACAAACCTAAATCTTTTATCATCTTTGCTGTAAAACATACATATATACATAGTTAAGGATGGTGCTATTATCCAGTTAAAGAAAAAAGAATATTTACTTTTGATAGTGACCTAATCTCAAAAGGTTAACTCTACTTAAATTTTGACTCTGTGCATAGGAAAATTAGCTTAATAAATAAAAACCCAATTATTCATTTGTATACATAGTATTAGGGAAAGCTATTAAATATTTCATCCTAAAAGGAGGACACTTTAAAAAGCAAGGTAGTACTGAGGAAATTTTCAACCTTAAATGTTTTATTTAAATGCCATTAAGCTATCAGCAATGTTTGCTGCTTTTTCCTTTTCCATCATTGCTGATTGTCAGTATATTTGTGAGTAAACAGATAATCTCTCTCTTTTATATCTGGCCTCCTCCTACCTTATATGTTTCTTTTCTTTTCTTTCTTTTTTTTTTTTTTTTTAAGACAGGGTCTTTCTTTGTTCCCCAGGCTGGCCTCCAACTCCTGGGCTCAGGCAATCCTCCTGCCTCATCCTCCTGAGTAGCTGGGACTACAGGCTTGTGCCACTGTGCCCAGTTACCTTTTATGTTTCTTGATGGCACTGTCTAGTGTAGGTGACAGGGGAACTCCCTCCTGTACTGATGAGCTCACATGCTTCAAATATGGCTGTGTTGAATTCAAGTTAAGTCTGGCAAAAGGAGCAGGTGGGTGGTAAGGGAGGCAGACACTGTTTATATACAAATCTTGGGACCCGGCAGGAGGATCAGAGCATGGCAGGGAGGAATACTTGAAAAATATCACACAAGGCTGAATAGTACTTTTTAATGGAAAATTCTTGTTTTCACTCTAATTTTATGCTTAGATGCTTTTAATTTGATCCACATTTAATTTGGCATTCCTTGGAGAGGACATTGATTATATGAAAAACTATCTGTTCTATTGCTAATGAAACAGGATTGGTTTCAAGGGCTACCACGATGACATTGTATTTTAATGGTGCCCACCTGGAAACGTTGAAGCACATACCTCTGGAGTTATCTCTATCATCTCTAGGCCCACTCTTCTGTTTTTTTCTTTTTTCTTTTTTTTTCAAATTCAGGGAGTTCAAGGGGAAGGCCATTGAGTCTTCAGCGGTGGCTCAGCAACTCAGGGCCCACTCTACTGGCTGGCCTAACTTTGTTAAAGTCATAGTTTTGAAGAAAAGTGGGTCAAAACTGTGTATTGAAAAAGCAGGTGAAAAGCTAAGTTTGGACATTTGAGTTGTAAAGGATCATTTAAAGAACTAAATGGCTGTTGTACATCTGAGGACACATATAATATATAGTAGATATGTTTATATATATTTGGATTCCCCCAAACCCAGTCACTTTGACACTATAGTGAAAAATAATGGTATTCAACACTAGTGTGATGAATTTCATGGAGACATAGATAGAGATTCTGAATTTAGGCTAAGCAACTGCGTGATAATTATTTTAGTTAGAACTCTGAAGCTGCATATAAGATCTACCACAAACATTATATTAGAGAATTAATGTCTACTATGTTTTAAAAATTAGGCTTACATTATTTCTGAAATTCTAATGGCTGAACTAGCAACAGTAAAAATGTCCAGGTTTCAATGAAATATATATTTCATAAATTAGCTTATCATTGCACTGATTTAGCATGCCTAGCAGGTGAGAGACAAAAACATGTGTTATCTTCCCTAGGGAACCTTCAATGAATGTCATTCTGGCTTCATATGTCTTTCTTTTTTTCCCCTTCTTGAACTGATATAAAATTCTAATGTGTGCCCTCTAGTTCCATCTTCATTGAAATCTAGCAAAACCGCTGAAGGTAAGATAGTGGCAATGGTGCATGAAAAAAGGGAAAAGGAATACAGTGATTCATAGCATACTTGAAGAAAGTTGCAATTGTTAACAGTGCTACTTTTGTATATAGACAAGTTAAAATATGTCATATATCAATGTTAACTTTAAAAATAAAGTTACTAATCTTAGCTAGTTTCTTAAAGCTCATAGGAAAGGCACTGAAACTATATTGGTATCTTGAAAATATTTCCATATGTATCTGAGGGCATACTATGTCACTATCTCCTAAAACAATAGTCAAGAAAGTATATGTATGTGATAGAATATCAGTAATCTTGACAAGTAGTAGCTTGAATACCAGAAATCGTAGATATTATGAAAAACCCTGGTTCTATTATTGTGAAAATGAAATGTGACATTTTTCAAGTATAGTAGCTCAGGCCAACATTCCTTATCTCTGAGTCTTTGTTCTTGTATGCAAATTTGAACCTCTGATGCAATTATCATTTTGCAAATGATGTTCATTGGTCTTCACATCTACAGATGCCAGTGCTTTCAGAACCAAAATATCCTTCTCTTTAGGCATTGTTTCCACTTGGTAGATGAGAAAACTGAGGTATATAACCATATATGTTTCCTTTTACTGGTAAGAAAAATAGGATCTTAGAATCATACTCACTTTCATATTTTGTAGTACTCTTTTTTGACAATGAAAATGTCTGGCTCTTTTTCCTTGTATTTTAATAGGAAGATTGAACAGACTTTAAATGGCATCCTCAGTTTTTAAATGCAGCTGTCTGGCAAAAGCTTTGGCCAGGATTTTCTTCTGATAATTAATAAGGCAGGGTGCAGAAACACCAATAATTTATGTCTTTTAAAAAATTCCACAATGTTGAAATTAGACTGCTAAAATCTAGCCCATAGATGTTGGCAGCACATAATATGAGTGCTAAAAGTTACTATTCTTTGTAGCAATTGAAGCTACATGTTCATGCCCATGGAACATTGGGGCCACCGTAATTCCAGTCTGCCCAGCTCTGCAAAATATGCCTTATTACTCAGAGCACAGACATATTTAGAAGCTCTTCTGAAGTTAACTGAAGAATTCAAAGTTTGACATTATCCACATGACTATACTTGCTTTTCTGTCACAAGGGAAAGTATGTAAGTGTACCCTAAAAGGTATACCATTAAGCTATATTAAAAAAAAGATAAATTGTGATTATGGAAGTGTACCAAAGTAGGAATTTATCTCGTCTTTAGATCAGTATTTCTCCATTTATTGCCTTTCCATTTAAAATAATGGAAATAGACACTATCAGTTCTCGTGGCCTCAGTAATTATGAGCATGAGATTTGCATGTGTTCTCATTTCTGTGACTTCAGCAAGCCAGAACTATACAGTAAGTCCCAAACTTAGCTAGAGGAAAATTTAGAAGGAGTTGTTTAAAAAACAGACATTTTAGAAAAATATGTTGATTTGTGCTGGTTTTAGTTTAAAAATTATAACAAAATATCTTATTCTTGAGTAAGATTTGGTTTCTATGAGTTATCTCTCTGGTTATGACTTTCTTATGAATTACTATTTGTCCAAATAGAAATTAGTGTTTTAGCACTATTTTGTAAATAAAAATGGTGCTCACTTTCAGAATTGCCTTTTTGGTGAGCACATATTAGGGCATTCCTTTTGGTGAAGCACCTTAAGCAAGAGGGATTCGGTCTTTCTTTCTCGTTTATTACACTTCCCACTCTGTCATTATCAGGTCTAATGTTTAGTGAAAATGGTTTCCAATTGCCTGGATGTGCTTTGACAGAAATGACAGTAGAAACTGTATCTTAACTTACTTGAATCAGTGCTGTAGAAAAGCACCCAGGCATGCTGGAGACAGCTTTTATGAGGTACATTTTGTCAGTGTAAACACTATGAAATCCAACACATTTGGAAGAGCATACTCTGTGTTTGTTAGAATGAATGAATCACTAATGGATTAAAGAGCACAGCCTAATAAACTTAGACTAGTCATAAGCATATGTGGCCTAATATTCAAATGTAGGAAATCCAATTAAGCTCCAGCTCTCTTTAGTTTTTCATTCATGAGGCAGTACCTCTACCGAAAAAGCAAATAACTAAAAAGTTTCTTTTTCCAAAAAAAAAGGCATTGCATTTTTAAAATATAAGTTTGAAGTTAGTCTTCCACAGATAGCCAATTTAATTATGCTAAAAATGACATTTTTAATTAAACACCAAGGTAAGCATAAATGGATTTCAAAATAATTAATCAAACATCAAAAAATTGAAACCTTTTTCTGCTTGAGCAGCAGAAATGAAAGAACCAGTCTTCGGGTCTCATAGAGATTCAATCTAATTTAATTCTCTGTCTTCTCTAAATAAACATTCCTAAAACCTTTTTTTCATCTGGGGGAATAAGGATGAGAGGGGTAATCAATATTTCTAGCATTTTAATTAAAACCGTTAGTGGAATAAATCCATTTAATTATCAGTTAATGAAATACAAGGTCATTTACCTGACAGGAACTTTGAGGGTGGATTACTAGCTGGAATAAAGCAGAAGAACCCAATGTCACAGCCATTTAACTTCTGTCAAATTTAAGGTTAAAATCCTTTTAGACTGTTTAACCTATTCTCTACCATTTTTCTATTATGTATGCCAATTGGCAGGAGAAATGCATGTTAAAACTTATTTTACATTTAATTGTGCTGCAAAGTTTTCATTAAATTTCTAGAAATTTCTTTGTATTTCTAAGGTATGAACTGAAAGGGTATAATAGATTCCAATGTAATTTTATTTTTATTTTGTGTTTATCCTTATAAAACTAAAGAGACATTTGGTTTTTTTCTTACTATAAACCTTATGAATTATTTCTTCTTTTTTATACATATGAATTAATAAAATATAAATTTTAGTCTGTAAATTTAGGATGTAAATATGGAACAAATATTCAGTAGCAAACAAATCACTTTAAATAATTTACAGTTAATTTTATATAACCCCTTTTTTAAAGTGACCTGCATTTCATAAGAAATAATATAAAAAATGAGAGCTGATTGGTCACAGAGCTAGGTTTGCAAATTGGTTTGGTAAATAGTTTAAAGTCGGTTTGACAAATGAAGAGAAGGTACAAAAAGTGTGTTGTAAAGTTCCTTGTCTTTGATGGTATGCTGGGTTTCTCTCAGAAGCATACACTGCTAATATTTTATATAGATCACTTTTTAGAATAGAGCCTGAGAAGGGCTTTTGTTCTTTCTTTCCCCAACATAGATGTTGAATTAATTATCTAAAGATTGGAATTTTATTTTAATTTTGTAGATTTGAGTTTGTCTTATAGCTATAAATTTCAGAGCTAAAAAAGATAACTTGTTTTGGGGCCCTGTTTTTCCTTTCTAAAATGAAACTCCCTAAACATTAAATTAGTGTGCAATACAAATGAGTGCATCCAGTTTATTTTGTTGTATTTCATCCTAAGTCACCTTAGCTCTGTACTGTGCAAGAAGCCTAACATACCTTACAGTAGTTTGTCTTTTATAGACATACAAGTGAGCTATTCTAACTTTAAAATGCTAAGTACAATTAATTTACAAAAACCCATGCCACCTAAGAAAAGAAAAATAAATCAATTACCGGCTTAAATGTGGTTTTTGTGTGTGACTTTTTTTTTTTTTTTAAAGAGACAAAGTCTCACTCTGTTGCCCAGGCTGGACTTGAACTCCTGGGTTCCAGCGATCCTCCCACCTCAGCCTTCCAAGTGAATAGCTGGGACTACAGGAGAGTGCCACTGCACCCTGCTCAAATGTGTTTTCATTGGATTAGGGTTCTCCATAAAGGTGGAATAATAGTAAAGGCAGCATTATTATCCCTGTTTTGCATTCATCTAGACTGTGCAAAGATTTTTAATACTTTGAGAAAATAACAAAACCTATTAGGAAGGTTGGTTTAGGCTGGATAGTTCCAATAACTCTCTTTCCCCTATTTTATATTTTAATAAATGTAATCCTTGTGACTCACCAAAGAGGATTGTAAAACTTGCTTATTTTAAGCCATAGGTGAGACATATAAAAGAAAAAATTATCCATAATACCTAATTATTCCACTTTTGATTAGAATACAGAGAAACAACTAGAGATGGCACTGCAAGGACCAGAGGGCCTTGGCACTTCTATAGGTTTTTTGGTACTCTTCATATTGACCAGTCATAGGAATTTGTCCAGTCCTGTTTGACTTTTAATATATATTTTAATAGCCCCCACCTTGGCTTCCAGTGAGCCCCACTTATAAACTGTGCAGTTTATGCCTTGCCCAATCCTCCATATTCCTAACCACTTTCTAATCTTTAAGCAAAGTGCCCATGATTATTATACAAATCACAGCAGCCAAGGATCTTGGGTTTAATGGGTTCATCATTCTTCTGAATTGTTTGAATGGCTCTCTGTCATCATGGTGGTAGTGGAGTGTCTAATTGTCTATGCTATGTGGGGTTGTCTTTGTTTGTTCTGCTATAACAACATACCTGAGACTGGTTAATTTATAAAGAACAGAAATTTATTTCTCACAGTTCTGGAAGTTGGGAAGTCCAAGATCAAGGTACTGGCAGGTTAGTGTCTGGTGAGGGCCTAGTATCCATCCACTTCTGAGATGGCGCCTTGTTGCGGCATCCTCCAGAGAGGATGAATGCTGTGTCCTCACATGGCAGAAGGGAAGAGCACATTTCCTTCAACCTCGAGCCTTTTTATAAGGGTGCTAAGCCCTCCTGGCTTAATCACCTCCCTAACACCATACTTCTTAATATTGTTGCATTGGGGATTAAGTTTCAATATGAATTTTGGAGGGGGCATCATCATTCACACTATAGTGGGGATCAATTGTACCCCAATGTACTGTAGAAGATCCACTTCCTGTAGAGATTATTAACAACAAATTGCTATAATATCCTTTTGGCCCCCTTACATCTTAGATTCATTTTTTATTGAGTATTTTTTTTCCTGCCACCATTTGACCATGGATTCTAGATCATCTGCTCTTCTCTATATAGTATACATCTTCCCCTGGGAGTCTTATGATTTAGGATTTTCTTTTTCTCCTTCTGTTGCCCAGGCTAGAGTGCAGTGGCATCATCATGGCTCACTGCAACCTCAAACTCCTGGGCTCCAGTGATCCTCCTGCCTCAGCATCCCAAGTAGCTGGAACTATAACTACATATTTGTTCCATCATACCTGGATATGTTTTCTATTTTTTGTAGAGACGTGGTCTTGCTATGTTGCTCAGGCTGGTCTTGAACTCCTGGCCCCAAGTGAACCTCCAGCCTCGGCCTCCAGAGTGCTAGGCATTTAGGATGATTTAAACTACCACCATATGCTGTGGTACCCAGATTTACATCTTCAGCTTAGTCTCTGCCTACTTTGCACACTATAGCTTTATCTTCAATTGCCTATAGAAGATTACTAGTTTTATATGCTGTTGACACCTAAAACTTTCTATAATACCTAAGTTTATCTCTTTGTCCTTTTCTGTTTTTCCTGTCATTACCCTGCCAGTATGTGCCAGGCTCCTCAGCAATAGAGGCTGAAAGTAATTTTCACTCTTCTCTTCTTTATTTCCCAAATGGGAACCATCAGCCACCAAGTCCTGCTGAGTCTTCCTTGATAAGACCTCTTGGAATCATCCTTTTCTATTTCCCCAGCTGTCACAGGAGCCTAGCCTTTTATTTGTTTATATCTAGATTACTCCACCTACTTCTTACCTGATTTGCCTTCTTTCTCTTGGAAACCCAGAATATCAAGGAGCTGGATTATTTTTAAGCATTCTTTTGTCTTCTGTTCTTTATAAAATCACAACACATTTCTTAAAAGGAAATTCCATACATTATAATCATTACCTGTTGCATCAAACCAAAGGGATTTTGCCTTTTCTTTAAAGATGCTGCCAGCCATCATCCAAAGTAATTTTTTGTTTCTAGTCAGTAAGACTTTACTGTCCATTCAAGCTATAACTCCACTGCTGTTCTCTAAGCTTGTTCCTATTTCTCCTCACTTGATATTTTCTTCTCATTCCTCTTTTTGAATGCACACCTCTAAAATGTTTGAATCCATTACTGATTTACTGCCAGGGACAACTTTGCATATTATAACATTTCAAGCGTGGAAGAGTCACTCTAGTAATTGGTACATGTCTGGTCTCAATTTAGATATTCTATCATTGAAAGTTCAGTTACTGTGTTTGGCCATTTTTCTCCTTTTCCTTTTGTTTATTGATAAATAAGGTTTTGGTTTTTTAAAAACATTATTATTGGTACATAACAATCTTTATAGGGCACATATGATGTTTTGATTATTAATAAATAAGGTTTTATATCTACTTATCTATAAAATGGGAATAATATTTATCTTGAAGAGCACAATAAATTGTTAGGTATTAAGTAGGAGGTTTGTATTTGTTCATTTGTGTCTCTGGTCTCTGGGGTTAGTAAAAACTGGAGTAACAAAATACTGCCTCTTTTTTATTTATAGTAAGGAATTGATAGGTTCAACAGAAAAACACAATAGTTGATTTGCATCATTTCACTTTCATGTTAGTTGAATGACTGGCAATTTCCAGGTTTCTGCCTATTAAAAATCTGTACAGACTCATAGTAGCAAATCAGAAGGCCCATGTCTTGGGCCATTTGGGTTCTTTTGCCATGTGCACAAGTATAATTTGAAACCATTGTACCTTAAATTCTTAACTAATTGCTCAAACTTAAAATCATTATTTCAGATCTTTGTTAAAAATCAGACGTTGCCTTATAAAATGCCCATAATTTTTAGCAGCTATATATCTGCTGTGTAATTTTCTCTTTCAAAAAATGTCATGCTCAATTTAATATTGGTATGTCATTTGCAGCTGGCTAAGGGAGCTTTGTGAAACCATTACAAACTCTAGTTTCACAAGAGTTGGACTCTGAAGCCTGCACCACTGACACTCTGGGTCTGTTTTTCTGACACAGTCCCACAACATATTTCTCATACCCTAAGGGCTACCCAAGGGAATATTCTGTCATGGAATGAAATGGCATTGACTAAAATGAGAATTTTCTCCTCTGTGAGAAAGTGAATTGAGAAGAACCCAATGCAACAAATGCAACAAACCAATTAAATCAAAACAAAACACACAATTCTGTGGATTAATTAGAGTGAGATTATACCAGACTGATAGTCATTTTAAAAGATACCTTCTATATAATTAGAAATATTATGAGGAAGCTATTTTTATACAATATATAAAGGATACAAAAGAATCACATTCTAAGGACTTCTGTAAATTCACAAAATAATGTATGTAGGATTTGCAACCTCAATCTTGTTTCATACATAACTTTTGGGTGGTAAAATATTTTGATGAGGAAATCTCAACTGAGAAGTAGAATTCAGAAAAATTAATCAAATAGGAATAAGGTATCAATGGGTAAAATTGATTAATGAAATAGAAATATTGAATATCAGAAAAATATACAGCAGATTCAGAAACAGTTGACTGTAGCAAAGAACCATCAGAAAAATGAGTCCTATTTGAATTAAGATATAAAGGTCCTACCTACTTAGTCATTAACATTCTGTTATTCTCCTTCTACCTTTGTGACTCCAGTAAACTACATGAAACTGTGTGTGGTTTCTCAAATAGATTGTAGATGAAAGATGTTAACTGTAACCCATATTTAAGTATATCATACAGTATAAAGCATATAGTATATTTGAACAATTTATTATTGGACCTTTTAGTAAATCTTTTAAAATATTAATGTCCGGTTTCACTCTAATGTGTGAGATAGGGTCCTCAATATGTCAGGAAATGCCTTAACTTTAAGAAGCTCGTGATTTAGTTAAAAAGCTAAGACTTACACACCTGAGCAGATAGATCTCTACCAATGCCAGGTGGTTAATGATACATAGTGAATGAATAGAGCTATAAGAGTTGGAACTGGGGAGATAAAAGAGATGTTTGTGTTGGCCCTTTGAGGACTTTTTAGTTTCATCTAAGTAAGATAGCAGATTAAAGGAGGTGTCTCGTGCAAAAGAATGTTGCTTGCAAAAACTCAGGGGTAGGAAACATTCCTGTTTGAGACCTAGTGTTAAAATAGACAAATTGCCTGGGGAAAGAGGTTGTGTGGAAAGTAATGAGAGAGAAGATTTAAAAACCAGAAAAGCCTTTTTTGCCAACCTAATTTTATTGTCTAGGTAGGTGAGTTGGACTATATTGTTCTAGATTTATGGAGATCATGTCATGTGGAATATAATCAGAAATCCAAAGAAAGTCAATGTGTGTTAAATCTGTCTCTCTTAAGATAAATCTGTCTGTTTCTCTCAAGATAAATATCTCCATTTTAGATATTTCTGTGAAAATCATATGTAGTTGGTTGATATGAAACATGATAATGATCTAGCCATCTATTGGTAAAGTAAAAGGTTAAAAGCAGGGTACTCTACCAACAGAACTAACTTTGATTTTTTTTAAAGAAATGTGTTTAAAACCTCATGCTTAAAATGCATTTATGAAGCAATATTTATAACAGGGATGACTATAAAAATATATTAAACATAAATATAAATCTTTCTACTTTATGTGACTTTTATTATATGCCCATCAAATTTTGTTAATTATAAAAAATGACTCTGTTTAATAAAAGCTTTCTCCCAACAAAACCTATTTTCTTCTCCCACATTAATCTATAAGGAAGTTACGAGATTAGGTACAGAATATTTTGCTTATTTTTATAACCATTTCCTGTAGTATGATAAGTAGGAGACTGCAGTTTCTCTCTCTCTGAGTAGGTCTCCAGATTATTCTGTGTAAGCATCACCTGGGAGTACTGGTTAAAACTGACCCACTCCTGGAAACTAATATTTATTCAATCCTAACTGGGCCTGGGGATCTGCATTTTAGTGAACCCACCAGCTGATTCTGAAGCTGGTGATCTGAGGACTGCTTTCTGAGAATCATTACTCCAGAATGAAGGAAAATACATCAATTTAATATAGAACAAACTCTTACTCATAGGCAATTGTCTTAAATATTTTTATACAGTTAAGCAGATGACTCGGTGTTTGATGCTATGGATCCTATTGTATCTTTGAAGGACTTTTCTAAGGAAGATCCTAGGAAATTAAAACCGAGAGGGATGTTCGTGAGCATTTGTCATACATTTATAAAGCAGGGTTCTGTGCTTCTTAAAGCCCTGGCTATAAATATGCTTCTCTCTATCTGTCCTGCTTGTACCTTTCCTGAGTGAAAGCCCAAGTGAATTTAAGGGCAGAATATGGGTAATACTGCTATATGGCAATCCAATATAATAAATTTTGTCATGATACAGTCTACAGATTAACGGAAGAATTTGATAAAGGCTCCTTAAATTTACCTAAACAGGTCAGGCACAGTGGCTTATACCTGTAATTTCAGCACTTTGGGAGGCTGAGGTGGGAGGATCATTTGAGTCCAGGAGTTTGAGACCAGCCTGAGCAACATAGCAAGACCTTATCTCTACCAACCCCCCCCCAAAAAAAAAACCCAGGAAAAATTAGCTGGTTGTGGTGGTGCACACCTGTGGTCCCAGCTTCTCTGGGCTAAGGCAGGAAGATTGCTCAGCCCAGGAATTTGAGGTTGCAGCAAGGTACAATTTGCCACTGCACTGTAGCCGGGCAATAGAGCAAAAACCCTGTTTCAAAAAAAAAATTTATTTAAATAGAATTGAGAGGTGCCCTTGCACTTCTTTCCAGGGCACTGCCCTCAGCATTGATCCAGGAAGAATGCTGAGCTCCCACATGGTCTCCTGGAAGCCCAGGCTCTGATTTGCCATAGGGGAAAGGGCCAAGAAATCCACTATAACTTGGGGAATGGCTTTGCAAACACCAGAAACATTAATTTCCCAATTTGTTAGCTGCAAAGGAGTGCAGAGTGTGAAAGGTAAAGATGCTGACTCATGCTGACCCTGTGGTGGCTATGGTGAAATGGCTAGTGATGAGAACAGGAGGAGAGAAACCCAACCCTTTTAAAGTCACTGGAAACAAGCAGTTCCAATGTTAGTTACAGCTTAAAACAACAAATGAGCTTACAAATCTGTATGCTGCTCCCTAGCTCTTTGTCTTTCATTGCACCAACATTTACCACAATGGCCCCTAATTTCTGGGATTTTCAGTTTAGATTTAAATATAAGCTCATGAGATCCAGGGCACTTTTTGCATGGTCATTCAGATTTCTCTGTGTCTAAAATATTGCCCTACACACAGTCAGGGTTTACTGGAGACTTAGTTATTTTAATTTTGTACAGTATTATGAATGTTTTCCTTAATGCTTAATCAGAATGTGATAAATTTTTCTGTAAATATGTGTTTGAAAAGGCTTGCTATGTTCTTTACTATAATTTCAGCATGTCTTGGGACAAAAGAATACAATAATTTGCTACATGGATACTATTTCTACAGTACTTCTATTCCATATAATGATGAAGCTGTTTTCATTAAAGTAATAAAAAATAGATGATGTATAGCATATGAACAGGACTTGAAAATTGGCACATCTAATTGATCAGAGTAAGGAAAGAACATGAAAATTAATTTTGTATTTAACAAAATACATCCATAATAATTAATTTTTGGTGGTCCAGCACATGGTAGATTGACAATGAAGAACTATTCTAACACATTTGGATCTTACAGATAAAATAAGGCAACATAAATTATTTTAAAAATGAATTTTCTGCTAGTTTAAGACCTCAAGTATTAAATATCATTAGAGAATGGTGCTTTCTTTGGTCCCTAGGAAGGATAGGAAGAGGTTAGGGGGTAGATGGTCACATCGATAATGCTTCTCTTGTATAGTAATTGATTTATTACATATAAGGAAGGTGACAGTCCATGGGGATTTTTCAAGTCAAAAGTCTTCTGTCTTCCAAATGATCATTAAAACATTATAATGTAATTCATGTTTAAAATGTGAAGGCTGTTAGTTCTATAATTTCTAAAGAGCATTCTTTTTCATTTTGATGGAATTTTCACTCATATTTTATATATCTTCCTGTTTAATATTTTTAATTTCAAAAGTGATCACTGTTTTGTGATTTACAACCTTGAGAAAAATAACATAGTAGTCATAACTTTGCAGTTTTTTGTGATGCATGAAGATCACATTTTTTAATGTTGGTTAATGCTTTGCTAATTAAAGTATGCATGTTAATTAAAGCAGAGGCTAATGTTAATTACCTATATTAATGGAATCTCATGTAGCACCTGCCTGAAGCAATGGGTTCAATTTTCAAAATATCTCAATTAAGGCAGAAACTTTTGATTTGCATCTAGTAGGGTTTCAATTAACTGCATTGAAAACTTAACACTCTTAGGGGTGCAAAATATCAGTGATTATATGAAGCACAGTGGAGTTTGGTAGGTTCATTTTTAAAGACTTTTATTTTTTTTAAGCCTAACTATATTCCTTTCTTGTCACTGGTCAAAATTCTGTTCATCCACCAAGACCCAGTGAAAACACCACCTTTTCCATGAAGTATTTTCTAATTCCTTACCAATTATCAGTGCCTCAGTTTGTTACTTACTTCTTTCATATTATTCTGCTTTATCTTAGAGTTGTTACTGTTTGTGTCCCTTGCTAACTAGAAGCTCCTTGTCCTCATTACTTATAAGGACCACCGTACAAGCATGTTTTATAAGTTGAAAGCACTCTGTTGTTTGTAAAACACCTAAATACATTTATTGACTAAAGTGGAAATCAGTGTACTTTTAGCACATCATCATGTTACATTGTTGCTACATTTATGGCTGCTTTAAGTAAAGCATGCAGTTGATGTTTGAGATTTTATAGCTTGGTAGGTTAAAAGATTGATATTTTGTTAATTCTTGTTACATATGAGCTGGAATGGGGAAGAGGATACTTGTTCAAGATAAAATAGTGTTACTAGACCAGAGAACATGTGTTTTTGCTAACAGGGGTGATGTTGACATCCTTTTTCAGTCCCAGGTTTATAATCTGACCACATTGCAAGCAGATCTGGCTTGTGACCATAAGCTCAAATACTTTAAATAGGCTACACATTTAATATAGCCATAGAAGGTTTATGTTATTTTGGAAGTTATCATGTGGTGACAGTCCAAATATTAAAATAATTAATTAAAAATGTATATGAGGCCAAGCGCTGTGGCTCATACCTGTAATCCTGGCATTCTGGGAGTCTGGGGTGGCAGGATCACTTGAGATCAGGAGTTCAAGACCAGCCTGAGCGAGATCCTGTCTCTACATAAAATAGAAAAATTATCCAGGCGTGGTGGCATGCACCTTGGGAAGCTGAGGCAGGAGGATTGCTTGAGTCCAGGAATGTGAGGTTGCAGTGAGCTATGATGACATCACTGCACTGTAGCTAAGGTGACAGAATGAGACTCTTTCTCAAACAAACAAACAAACAAACAAAAACTATATGACTGGAGACAGGTACATTGTAATTAGTATGCATATCAATTTTCCTAAACTTACTATTATAATGGCTGAAGTCCCAATAACGACCATTCCCATTGGGCCTTTGGAAGGGATTATGAGCTAATGGTGCTAACCTTTTTGACATCTAGTATAATCACGGTTTCAGAAAAATTGTTTCCATTGAAGGGAGCAATAATTTCCTCAATAAGTATACATAAATAGATTACACACTGATTTATAGTCCCTGGAAATCAGCATTGATAACTGCTGTTCCTTGGCTGACTTTGACTATGATAACTGACTGGCGATCTCAGAGGGCCAAGATTTGTTTTCATTCAGCTGTAGACATTATCAAACAAGCATAAGATTTCTGTGTATAAGGTGTCACCAACTAGGTAACACAAAAGGCATGCGACTGCTTACTGTCCTGATGTGCTATTGGAATGCTGGTAAAAAAAATTTTTTTAAGGTAAAAGGAATACTATTTATTGGGCAAAAAATACTAGCTGTCATTCTAATGGCAGGATATATTATGGCCAGAAATGAGATGTGAATGTGTCCATTAATGAAGAGTGATGCAGGCTTAGATGTGATAGGGAGAGTTCACATATATCATGTCACAACTGGCTCAATATTGGTTAGTTAGTAGGTGGAATAAATGCAGCAACTATAGTTGGAGAAATGTGACAAATGTGCATATCAGACTTTCCCAGTTTGAGGCAATGGGCCAGGTCTTTACAACTCAAAGAGCAAAGTCACCAAATCATCCGTTCCCCATTGTACCACCATTAGGGTTGCAGATGGCAGAACGTTAGTAGAAAGACATTGACAACAGCTGGAAAACATCTGGTAGGAAGTGACAACCTAATGTGTATGCTGGGCTGTTGGTAATTGTGAGGCAATTACTCAAAAAGCCTGGAAAGAGACTTCGATGTTTTGGTTGGTGGGAAGAAGGAGTTGGCCAGAGCAATAAATTCTAGTTTGGGGATTTGAGGGAATTCTGAGAAGAAGTGACTTTAGAGCCTGGTGAATAGATTATAGAACATTAATTTGCTTTCCTCCCAAGTTCTAAATAAGAGCAAACTTTTTAAAGGAGCATGTGAGGCTTGTATAGACCTGGAATCCACTTTAGGAAGATATTTGATATATGAATAATATTTAAAACATGGGATTTTGAGTGTATATGGAAAGGTTAGGTATTCTTAGAGAATATGGAAATGTTAATTAAACTGGGGTGAGGAAGGTAGACTATTTTACAACTCAATTCACCATTCTTTTTTATTAATTTACTATCTTATGACTTTTCTGGAACCTAGATGAAATATAAAAAAGCTTTTTGACTCTTTCTGGATCTACATTTCTTCTTTTTTACTTTCTCTTACTCCAGCCATTTGTCCTTAACTATCTTTATCTTTGCTCAGGTTCTTGCTTTCTCACGAGGATCACCTAACTTTTCATAACCTCTCTATCTTGCAAGGTTCACCACAGAGAGAATAATATTTCATTTTGGGAACTTATTTCCTACAGAACAGCAACAGTGGGAACAATATTCCCTGAGGGATGATAGATAGAATTTGGGAAAACAAAGGCCACTCATGCCTGTTACATGATTATCTCACAGGTTATCACGCAAGTCCTGAATTGCTCTATGAAGCCTGTATTGAAATGTGCAAGCCTCGATGGGTTAGGAAGGAAAGAGAAATCTGAACAGGTGCCAGGGGGTTCATGAATTTCCCAGGTACTGTACTGATCCATTCGACATTGAAAGGATTAAATTAAATTGTTCAAAACATAGCCTTTCAATAAATGTTAGACCCATCTCCCCTCATCTGACTCCTCCCTTAATCATTAAACTGAGTGTCATTTTTTCTCCTTTTTTTAACCATCTTTAAAATTTTTCTTGGCCCGGTGTTTGTCCTGACCTTGGGCCCCAGCCTCAGAAAAACAAACAAAACAAAAATAAAGAGCAGAAAATTCACTATAAGCAAGGTCTTACCCTCTCAGTTTGTAAACATCTAGGGTCCAGATGTTCCCTTTAGAAAAAGCAGGTTGCTTTGAGCAGACGACCAGGTGGAATACAACTATAGATGAAGTGGGGGCAGAGGAGCAAGAGAGTGAGGAACCAGAGATTGGAGGGGAAAGGGTGAACAAGTATTGTTGAATCAGGATGGCACATGCACTAAAGCCCTGGAGAGACAGTGAGAAGAAACTGTGGCAAATGGGCAGAAAGGAGGTCAGAGGGGAACACGGATAGTATCCCAAGGAAGGAATTGTAGGAAGACAAAATGCATAAGAAGTCAAGGGATCAGCATGTGCTGCAACCCCAGCCCTAAATTTCTAAGTTACCACAGGACCCCCTATGAACCCTGTGTAGCAATAAATCATGATAATTATAATAAATAATGCTACTGATTAGGGATCAGCAATCAAAATTGACATGAAAAACATCCTTGCGGTGAGGCTTCATTGCTTACCACACCCCGGATATATAAAGGGAAGGAGTGACAAGGCAGTTGAGTGGCGAGCTAACACAGGGAAAGGGAATCAGAGTGTGCAGACAAGGAACACACAGTGGTGGTGCACAGCCACCAAAGGGGCAGAATCTGTGTTATTTATGGAGGCAAGTGGAACAGAGAGTTTTGATCGAGTCTGAGACTCACAGGACAAGATACATTGGGCCTTGCAGAAAGTGACTGATGTGTATACCTTACTCAGTAGACTTGATGTCATATCCCAGCTCTTGTAGTTGTCTATATCTGTGCTGGCATCCTCAGTCAGGGACTGGCCATAGATTGGAAATCATGGTTTCAGGACTACTGGCTAGAGAGGATACCTAGGATGGTTAGTATTAATAGAAGAAGCATTGGACTTAGAGCCAAAAACCCGTGGCTTTTCTTCTCATTAGCTATGTGACTGGATAAACTATTAATAATTTATTTGATTTCTGACTTCTCCATCTGTTCAGTGGGGGTAATAATACCTGACCTACCTGTGCATAGCACAGGTTGTTATGATTATCAAATGAGATAATATATGTGAAATTGCAAGCCATGAAAGTATAAATGTAATTTATTGTCAAAAATATCAATATTCCTATTATCAAGTGATTCCTGATCAAGCAGAACATTACACTCAATGATGATTTAAGCACTTGTCTAGGTACCCAGTGAATAGTGAGCTGATATAGGGGATAGATAGTGAACCTAGGATTACTACATCCGATTAATCTGTTAATTTGCATACTGTTTCAAATAACAGGACAAAATCAATGCTTGTGTCATAATATAATAGATTATTTGGGATGAAACAATAAAATGAGAAATCACTATTGTAGAGTTGTGTTTGTGTGTACACACACTTTTATGTGTATGGCTTTGTCACAGATCTACCAGAAAATAGCCCTAGTAGTTCCTTTTAACATTTGGTGAACTTGTAGAAAAGAGGGAAGAGTTATTGGATATGATTTTGAGTTTTAATTTAGGTCCTAGAGTTTTGCTTTTGAGAAGATTATCGCAATGTCAACTTACAAAAGAATTTTGTTTAAGAATATTCCATTTTGGGTTCTGTGAACACTAGTGTGATAACTACTCTTTACACTCATTATACATCATTATATTTTCCCCTTGCTCTTCTCATCTTACTTTCTTCCCATGGGGTCTCCTCTCCAGATGACATGCATAAGCCAGTTTCTGAGGTTCTGTGATCTTCCCCAGCTGTGCAAATTGAGGCCCCGTAGGAAATCCCAGCTTCACATATTCTCCTGAGTGCTAGACCACTAGGAGTTGGACCAGGATGAGTCTTAGGCATAGATGACTTGGAGGTGTTTTTCCAGGTTCTGTTCATTCTGGCTGTGCACATAGATTTCCATCTATGGCTTTTCCTAAAATTATCTTGTAGATTAATGCATTTGTCTTTAAGTGAAAAATATGGAAATTCATTAACTTAGAGATGTTCTATATTAAGATGTTAATGCCTGGGAACATTTTATGTGAATTAGTATATTATATGTCTTTCCAATTCAACAGCTAATAAGAATGTGGATGGAGGAGCATAGACAAGGTATAAGGTAGTGGGGAGCTATTGTGTATGGAAGCTGTTACGTATGGCTTTGAGAATTACTGGAGTATTCTTACCAACATTTAAATTATTTAACTTACTTAGCATCTTCTTCCATTAGAATTTTTCAATTAAACATAATTATGCCTTTATATTATTATTATGACTTTAGTAAATTGATTAATAAACAATTTATAAAAAATCAATTTTTCCTAGAAAAATATTTTTTGATATTTCCTACAAATATAGCTTTAAATAAAATATCTATTATAAGTTTTAAAATGACTCTTCTGATTTTCTTTCTTTTCTTCATCTTTAAATATTTCTCATTCATCAGTGGACCACATCTCAGTACATTATCTAGATAAAGTATATTTTCTCCCTTTTAAATACTTTTATATTCTCATCTGTTTTTATGGCATGTTACTGCATGTCTCCAGAGGCACACAGAATTTTTATTTTCAAGTAAATTTATATTAGTTACAGTCTCCAGCTGTTTTAGATATAGGATCATTTCCTGTTGGTACTGTTTCCAGGACAATTCTTTTTTCCCCTCACAAAAATGAAAAATGTAATTTAACAAAGTCATCCTATAATTGCCTTCATATCTAGCAAGGTATCTAGCAATCTAAATACTTCATTTTATTTAAAACATCTGTCTACATAATATCTAGTGATTGTCCAGGGCTATATCATCCTTAGGAAAGGCAGCTGCTGTCATTTTTATTTAATTTATAAGGAACCATCAAAAATGCCTCCTTAATATTGAGTCTTCTGCCACTATGTCATGTATGAAATTTTTTAAAAATGAGAATACCCTACTTTTTGGGGAGTTGCAATTAATTTAATCTTTTTCAAATTGAGAAAGAGCATTATTTTTAAAATCACTGTGGAAATACTCTGCAAGAATAGTAAGCTTTTGTTATGTATGTATCAAAGTATCATAATAAAAATGTTGGTATGCTGCTTACACTGGAATCACATTTTAATTGCTAAGCTTTTATAATGTCAATTTTATATAGTGTGTCTTTCCATTTATAATAAAAATGTAAAGTGTTTTTATTGTGAAGTCTTTTTGCAGATTAGAGCAGTCAGTTGATATTTTCTTGTAATTTTTCAGAAATTGCATAGAGAAAGATGGCAGCTTCTATAAAAGCTCTTTGTCTTGGGAGTAATACTGAACTTTGCTTGTAGAGGAACCTATTTGTAAATTCTATTTATTGTGCATGACCCTTGGAGCCTAAAATGAAGTGTTTAACTTTTAATAGATTATATCAATTTAGGCTCAGCCGAATGCCAAAAACAATAGACACCAGGCTTTCAATAGTGTGTCTAAATGAGAAAGTTTACCTTTTCCAAGGAAATAATCAAAATATTCCTTTTTGGAACACTAAGCGTATGAAAGGGAAATGATTATGGTTCCCTACTGACATACTGTTATGATTGACAGGAAAAACCAACATGCATGCCACCTGAGACATCTTGTTCAGGAACTTTCTGGAGAGTAGTAAATTGGTGTTGGCACAAACACAAAAAAATAAAATGACTTGATTCAGCACTTTTCAATTCTAAATCCCCAAACACTAAAGAAAGAAGTAAATATTCATCAAATGATCAAAATTTATATTGATTTTTATTCTACATTAGCAGCTCAAAGTCAAGATTCTTGACAGGGTGGATGTCGGTTTGAATGATTCTCTTTGAAATGAGGATATAGGCACTGAGCTGAGTGCTACCATGCATTCCTGAACCATAGGCCCTGATTATTAGAACCCTAGGAGGCTAAATTTTTAAAGAACCGTATAAAGGCACACTTGTTTGATTCTGTTTTGATAACTAAATTGTTATTATTAGTATGTAAAGTAATTCTTGTTGTTCCTGCTTCATTCCTTCCTTTCTATCACCATCTAAGGACAACAATTTTATAGAATTTCAAAGGAACTGGAGTGCACATCATTGTAGTCACAGAGTTAATAGCAGCATTTGCCAGCATAATTGTACTTGGGAAGGAAGTGCCAGTCCTGCAGGGCAAGAGAAGCTAAGATTGTATCTTCACATTATACATCTTTAATTTTTAGTTTCTGCCAGAAAGTAAATAAGGATTTGCTGTAGTGGAATTCCAAAGATGGGAATAAGGATGCTGCCATAGAATATAAACAGAGGATGCCTATGTCATTGTGTAGATATTTGTTAAACCGTAGTGGAGAGACATCGAAAATTCTAATCATCGCTTCCAGTGCATACAGTATAAACCCTCCCTTCCCACCCTAGCTCATGACATAAAATGCTGAATTTTTAATGAGTTTAACGACGTGCATTATAAAAGGAGGGGGTGGTGGTTGATGAAGCTTTCCACAAGTGCAATTTTTGATATATTTGTTCTTTGTGTTTGTTAGGTAGATATGTTTTTGTTATTGTTTTTAATAAACAGCTCATCTGTCATTAAAATGAAGGAAAAAGACATTTTATTTACATATAAACAAATGCAGAAGAAATAATGAAAATAGTGTTAATGTTAATTTCTCCACTTTGTTTAAATGCTTACCATTTAACAAATATCATTAAAGACATAGCTATAAAATTGAATTTCCTAAACATTATAGTGAATGTTTTTAATGGTTTGCAAACAAGTTAACAGAAATAAAGATAACCTTTTAAAGGTTATATTTGTATAATATTTTTGACTTAAATCAGTTATCTTTTGCAGTTGTCTTGATTTCCTTAGCCATGAGATCTATAAGCAAACCTTGAAAACCTAAGGCTAGGTTTTCTGGAGCTGCCAATATGACCATAGTTTTGTTACTAATGTACAAAGATTAGTATATGCAATAGTCTTTGCTAAGTAATAATATTAAATCAGCTTTGAGATTCTTTGTTAAATTTTTGATATAGATTTAATTTTTAACAAGGTAAATATTTATATTTTTTAAAACTTTCATGACTGTCTTGTCCAATAATAAAATAAAAAGAACATTCTAACAAACTTACTAATTGTTTCTTTGGCAACATTTTTGAAGTGTAATATTGGATTTATCCTTGAATGAATATTTGAGCTCCTATTATGTATAATTTTTCTGTGATTTTAGATTATACATTCCCTGAGGGTAGATACTGTGTCTGACTCAGAATTGTATCTTGCATAATGCCTTACACATAAGAGACACTCAAAATATATTTGTTGAATGAATAAATGAAAACCCTTAATCAACTTTACTCCAAAGAAATACATTGCTCCTTTAGTCCTATGACTCTCTGCTCTGGCTGTGTAGAAAGGAAGCTTTGGCACCCAGTCAGTCACGCATGCAGGACTGGAAAAGCAACATGAGATTCTCATTTGTTGTAATGCCAAATGTTATTTGCATTTAGCCAGAATGTAGCTAATCATAGATATGTGAATAAATGCCCATAGAGAGTTCATTTCTGGACAAAGGAAATGCACTTTGAATTCAATTCAAAAGGTGAGTTATTTTAGGAAATTATGAAGCACCAAAGACACAAAAGCAAAAACACACAAAATAACCCGGATCTTAGAAAAAAACACTGTAAAGGTGACAATCTCTAAATCGTTGAATGAGTATGGGGAACTCTGCCAAACAAAAGAGTACCTATTTCCAAGTGTAGATTCTAATCAACCCTGGAAATCCTTGGCAAGGCCTGTGGAGGTCTTGAGACCTGAAGGTCTTTCCAAAAGAAGGAATCATTTTGGGCCAGTTGCATAAGAGGAATACCACTGGGACAAAGAGAGGAGGCGTAGTATTTGTATAAGGAAGAAAAAGAAAAGGCATGTGCTTAGAGATACTGCATTTAAGGTAAAAAAAAAAAAAAAAGACTGTAGTAAAAGTAAGAAAATATTCCCAAATGACAAAATTATTGCCAGAAAAAGTAGGGTTTCCCCCATTATAGTGTGATCTTCTTGAGCTAGTGTAGACTCTTCAATCTACAAACTGTGCATTGTTGATATCTACTCCAAAAGCCCAAATGGGTCTTGAATTAAGGAAGCTTTTCTTTTCTTGTTTCATTTTTCTATAGAATGGTAAACAGGTTATATATTTCAGTAAGTTTCTTTTCTTTCAAAAAAAAAAGTCTCCTTCCTAAGGGAGCATGAACCCAATTTTTAAAAATCATGCTGAGGCTACAGCCTTCAAACTGTCTATTTCTTTGTACATTTTAAACCATTTCAGATGTTTGAACTCAGTAAAATTTATTCAGTCAATTTGTATAGAGTGCATGTCCCATACCATGTACTGTGCTGGGTATTAGGGATATAACAGTGAACACATGGACAATAGCCCCTGCCCTCATGGAGCTTCCAATCCACTGGGAGAAGAATGGACTATATAGAATAAGTAACACATTTGGCTACATATGCTAAGTATTAATATGTAGACAGGCGGTAGTGAGGGTGAGTTGGGGTTTTAAGTAGCAGATCAGGGAAGACCTGAATGACAGGATAACATTTCAGCAAAGTCCTCAGGGAAGTGAGAGATTGAGCTGTCAAGCAAACAAGAGCAAATGCTCCAAGAGCTCAGCCATCAGCTTTGCTAGAGCAGGCAGGAATAGGTTGAGGACTGAGAACCAACCATTGCATGAGGAATGTGAACAAAAGCCTGACTGGAGTGTGTTCAAGAGAAAAGAGGAGAGAAAATGGAAACAGTAAGAATAGATAACACAAGTAAAAGTGGTTTTGCTGTAATGGAGAACAGAGAAATGGAGCAATAGCTGGAGGACTGACTAGTGTCAGTGGATTCTTTTTCTTTTTCTTCTTTTTTTTACCATGGGAAAAAAAAACAGCATTTTTTACACTAATGTGCTAATGGGAATAATGCAGTAGAGAAAAAAAATCTTGATGCAGGAAAGAAAGATGGTTTTGGGGGGTGATCATCTTTGTGTAGATAAAAGGAGGCCTGGTATAAGACATTGGCTTTAGGAATATGGACAGCTTCCACAGAAATAGGAGATGTAGCAGAGGACATGGGCCCAGATGTGTAGGTAGGTAGTAGATGTTGTGGGGACCTCTGAATTCCAGTACGAGTGAGCAAGGAGACCTACAATGGTATAAGTTAAGAAAGAGTAAAATTAATTTTAATATTTTCAGGATGCTTAACCCAACAAAGGATTCTGGGGCATGTAGTGATAATTAAATAATTATTTCTTAACTAAATTAGTGCTTTTTAGAACAAGGATGAGGCATATATGTATATGTGATAAAAAAGTAATTATATGTTAAATCCTTCATGATTATTAGATTGACTAAAATTCACCACCTCAGTGTGTCATGCGCTGTTTCATTATTACTTAGGCACATAAGACCAGCGGGAAGTATATGGTTGAGTAATGATTTAGGCCCCAAAGATGAACATTGAATTTGGATCACCATATACCAAGCCAAATTTCAATAAAATATTTTAGAACACTGTGTTTTGTATCCTGATTAAATTATTAATTTTTAGTCCAAATTTGAAGAGGAGTATCTCTAGTGATACTAGAGATACAAAATAAAGGGGAGAAACATGGTAGGATTGATAAGTAACAAAGCAATCGTATTAAATCTTAGATGAGAAGGCAGCATTTCTAACTTTATTAGGCTGCCATA
The DNA here is from genome assembly GCA_008086735.1 of Cheirogaleus medius. Lineage (NCBI taxonomy): Eukaryota > Metazoa > Chordata > Mammalia > Primates > Cheirogaleidae > Cheirogaleus > Cheirogaleus medius. The sequence continues at coordinate 29,418,235 of VBSM01002121.1, read as the reverse complement.
ACAAAATACCACAGACTGGGTGATTAAATAACAAATTATTTCTCACAGTTCTGGAGGCTGGAAGTCCAAGATCAACATGTCTGTCGGTTTAGTTTCTGGTGAAACTTCTCTCTTTGACTTGCAGATGGCAGCCTTCTCACTGTGTCCTCATATGGCCTTTCCTTTATGCATGTACACTTCTGGTCTCTTCCTCTTCTCATAATGACATCAGGCCTATTGGATTAGGGCCCTACTCTTGTGACCTCATTGAACCTTAATTACTTCCTTAAAGATCCTATGTCCAAATATAGTCACATTGGGCATTAGGTCTTCAACATACGAACTTGGGAGTAGGAGGACATAATTTAGGCTATAACGTGATGTTAAAGGTTTACTAGGTATACTAGTTATTAGACTCTCTTAGACATTCTCACTGTTTGGTATGCTGGGTATCCAGTGTAATGGGGCCTAATAGTTCCCTTCTCAATGCAATATTCTCAAAGTCTACCAGGCAGCAGGAGCTGTATCAGCATATTTAGACTAATCCATCCAGGACTATCTTGTCATGACAGAAAATGGAGATGGAGGAAATTAAGGCCATCATAGAAACAGTTTCTTCTGGCACTTTGTTGTGCCCAAGATAGTGTCCAAGTTCCCTAATGTGACATCCTCCACAGTCCATCCTCTTCCACTTCAGCCTCTTCAT
>VBSM01002121.1:29397758-29417450 GCA_008086735.1 Cheirogaleus medius | reverse complement strand
CTTGGCCTCCCAGAGTGCTAGGATTACAGGCGTGAGCCACCACGCCCAGCCCAGCCACCATTCTTTGAACTTGCCACATCCTTTCATGACACTGAGCCCCTGAACAAATGGGTTACTCTGCCTATAAAGATATGTATCTTATTCTTCACCTGACAAAGCCATACTTATTATCTCAGTTCTGGCTCAAATGACACTTCTATCAAGCCTTTACTGTCCATCCCCGCCCCCCACCTTCAAGCAATAAATTGTTTTATTTTCTGTCCTCCTTGACAATAATTTTATCTGGATACTTATAGTTATTTGTTGTCATGGCTCTCTCCCCTACCACACTGCATTCCCTCAGGAGAAGCACCTTTGTTTTATTCTTCCTTGTACCCACAGTTCCTAGTACAGTTCCTGAGACATGAGAAAGTCTCAGTGAATATATGAGTAATAAATGGATGGATGCATGAACGTATGAGTCATTCATTCAACAATTATTTACTGAGCCTCCTACCATGTTCCAGATACTGCCAAGGTGTGGGTATGCAAAATGGCAAAGGAGACAGACAGTCCTTTATGAAACTTGAAGTCTGGAAATAGAGACAGAAAAAATCTAAACCAGCAAATGCAAAAATTTTAAATTGTGAATATATGTGCTATGAAGGAAATTAACCTAGTTCAGAAATAGAGAAAAATAGAGCGAATCTACTTTTGAAAATAGAGTGAATCTACTTTTGATAGGGTAGTTAGTGAAGGCCTCTCTGAGAAGTAACATGTCAGCTGAGAGCTGAAGGATGAGAAGACATTAACAAGAGAATGTTCCAGAGAAGGGAACAATATGTGCGAAGGTCCTAAGGCAGGAAAGAGGTATTCAAAGAACTGGAATGTTTAAATAATTGAAAGAAGGTGAAGATGACAGGGGCATGGTGATTAAGAGGGAGACTAGTAGGAAAAGAGATGTAGGCAGACAGGAAGCAAATCTTATAGACCATGGGGAGAAATTTGTTTTTTAGGTCTGATGCAGTAGTAAAGCAGCTCATGTTTTATAAAGGTCACTCTGACCACTATAAGGGAAGAGATTGCAGGGGTAGGAATGAGTGAAGGGATATACATGTTAGAAAATTACTGTACTTCAGGTGAGAGATAATGAAGGCTTGGACTAGGCTGGCAGCATTATAGATTGGAGCCACAGACTAGAGAGAAATTTTAGAAGAAGAATCAACAATATAGAAAGTAGCTTGCTGAAGAAATGAAACAGAGGAATCAAGAATGACTCTCATGTTTTTGACCTGAGCAATAGATGGTGCCATCTATTTAAAATGAAAGGTCTAAACACAGAAAGGTTTAGGGGATGTGGTGAGGATGAAAATGAAGAGTTCTGTTTTAAATAGCAAGTCCTAAAGTAATCCATGTGGCAATGTCAGGTGATTGGTTGAATATATAAATTTGGAGCTCAGATAAGAGGATTGGAAGCCATTACTATATAGTTGGCATTTAAAGCCATGGAAAAGAGTATAGGTAAAGAAAAGAGGTCCAGAATCAAGCCCTGAAACAACACACCAGCCATCTTAGCTATGAATCAAAAAGATCTATCAATGAACAGTATATAAAACGAATTTGAGGAGTGAAAATGATTGAGGATCCATTGCACTGGGTAACCCAATGAATGATGCAGACCTAGGCTAGAGTAAGTGAAAACTGATCCTTTTTGTCTTCTCATTGTCTACTCTGTCCCATGGCATTCTCATTTCATCTCTTAATGTCAACCATTACCTCTGTGTTTGTATTTTAATCTTAATATTTCTACCTGCCTATTGAACATCTCATTCTGTGCATCCCACCAGTACCTCAAACTAAAAGACTCCCCCAAAAATCCATCTGTATTGCTCTTCTTACACTACTACTCCTATTGATGGCACTGTATGTAGGTCTCTCAGTGACCTAGAAATGAAAAGGTGGTTCTGTCACTGAGTCTTGTTTTCTTTTTTATTTTAATAAGTTGACAAATTCTTTTGATTATACACCTTTAATATTATTTAATCAAGCTCTTTCCATTTGTAAAATATAGTTACTTTAAAAAGTATCCACTGTTATCATAGATGCTAATGAAATTCTTTTAACCAGAGATTGTGTTACTATTTTTAAAAAACTATATTTTCTTCATATCTTTCTCCTAAAAATCTCTCTTTGGACTGAGATATAGGATGAGAAAAAGTTAAGACAGTCTGCAGAGAGATTTAGACTGACAAAGCCATTCAACCTTAGCAGAAGGAACTACTTTGGTTCTATTTTTATCCTCACATTTAGGAATGAATCACTGAAAGCAGAGAGAGAAATAGAGATGGATAGGAAAGACCTGGGCCATCTAATTCATCTCCTTGTTAGTGCAGGGAAGTTTCCTATGTCAAATACCTCTGAAATATTATGCAATAAAAGTCTTAGATTACAACATTTCAATCATTTTGTAAGGCGATTAATTATCTTTCCAATTGCTCTCAGCTTTTTTCTCTGAATTCCTTTCCATGTATCCCTGTCATATGAGAGGTGTTTCCCTTTGTACCCCAGAAGGGGCCAAAGATCACAAAGGGACGAATGCCAGTTATTTTCTGTAGTGATGATGAGTCTTACGTTAAGCTACCTTACTGCTCTATGATCTTTTTTGTGACCAGTGGCACACTTTTGTGAGGTCATTTACCCAGAACAAACAGTGGTTCAGCTTGTTACTTAGGATGTTTAAAAACTAACAGGAACTTCTAGATATCAAACATGTTCCTTGACACCTAATGGCACAGATGCATTATTCTAATGAGGTCAGTGAAATACTTAGTGTGGGGGTAATACTCATTATCCCCTATAGCTTTTTGATGGAAGAGAGGGGGTAGCATTTGGGAGTAGTATGTTTTTAAGTTCTTTGTTGTTTAATATCTCTGTAATCTCATTTATCACATAATAATTTGTATATTTTCTTAAAAGATATATTCTGTTGATTTTCTGATCAAGTCTCTATATTCTGTCTTATCCTTTTGAAAAAAATATTCTTACTCAGTAGGTATTATTCTTTCAGTTTCCATGATGCTTGCAAACCTCTTAATTGGTGCTCTTCTATATGTGCCATTAACATTCTGCATACCCCCTCTTTCACATCATTAATAAAGATGCTAATGACACTAGATCTAGCATTTCCTTTGTGCCTCCTACCCCAAACTGAATATACTCCATATAACATTATTCTTTGTTTACAATGTTTAACATAATTCTTAATCCAGTTGAATCTTGTCTTATTCAAGCCAATAGTTTGGGCAAGAAAAGTTCACATGAACCAATACATATATTGCAGTTTTTAACTGATTTCAGAAACCTCAATTATATAACTTTAGTAATTTTAACATAGTTTAACTTATTCCTCAGCAATCTAGAACATTCATAACTAGCTACTTATGAAAGGCAACCATATAGGAATTTGAGACCTCATTTTTCATAAGCCACCCATTTCCTCTACAGAGTCCTAATTTGGACTTTTAAGCAGCTGCCACTTTATAATATTCACTTTTTTTCCATCTTGAGTCTGTAAAACTAAAGACCAGGCAAAAGGCCTTGATCAGCACTGGATACTGAGAGTTGAAGGTCATGTCTGACTTGACTTTTCTTCTTATATGTTATAGAATTCTGGCAACTACCCAACAGCTGACCCAGAACTGTTTTTCTTAGGAGTCTGTAATAAAATTAGAAAGTAGCAGTATTAACATTTATCAGAAACGTTAATGGACATGCTTGGGTTTAGTGACGCACACTAGAAAAAAATAAGAGTTCCATGGTCCACAATGTACATGAACTCAGCACTGCCCCCTTCCCTTAACCATGGACAAGCATGCCCCCAAGAAGACTTCATTCTGTCTCATCTGGTGTTCTAAGGAAACCTAAAGCCACAGAGATCACAACAGCTGCAATAAATAAAGTATCTATTCAATACATTTCCATGCCAAATATTATTCAGCATTCTTTTGGCCTTGGTTTGATAGAAAACAGCATGGTGAACTTACTGCCTCTCCTTTACTACAGTGAGCCCCAAGTAACTATGAATGATTTAACAATTCAAAATTGCATGTAAGCAAAATCATACTATTCCCTCTACTTTAAAATTATTAAGACAATTATAAAGAGAACCCCCAAAAATGTAATAACGGAAGTCTATTGTTACTATTGAAGAGGTACTAGAATTAACAGTAGGCTTTTTTATTCTTCTCAGAGACGATATTAGAAAAGCATTCAGAATATGTGTCCATGCAAATGTATGGGGTGGAGGGGGATCTTTAAAAAATAAGTGTCACATATGTGGCAATATGAGGAAGAATATTGTTAAGGAATTTCACGGAATTTTTATGTAAAGTCTTATCATACAGTATTATGATCTCAGGGATATATTGTGATATTTACAGAATCTTCTGAGGTTCATGTATTCAGATCTTATTTTAAGGAAGAACTTACAAGATTTATATCTAAAATATAATTTTGTAATATGCCCAGTTTATTCCATTAAATCCAACTCAAAAAGGAGCTGTATAATGATGTAAACAATTCCCATTCTTTGAGTTGTTACACTTCACTTGAAATGCATTCCTTCTGGATTAAAAGAGCAATTCCTCTTTGTTTCCCTCTCTAGGCTGAGGTTCAACTATGCTACCTGGAAGCACAAAGAGATGCTGTTGAGCAGATGTCCCTCAAGCTGTACAGCGAGCAGTACACTAGCAGCAGCAAGAGAAAAGAAGAGTTTGCTGATATGTCAAAAGTTCATTCAGTGGGAAGCAATGGGTAGGGAACTATTCTTTTTGTTGTTTTATTCTCACTAATCTACTTTTTCAGTGATTTTCCACTGGTAAGTGTTAGGCAGGCATTTCCTCCCTGGCTAACAGACAAGGAGAAGCTCAATAGACTAGGCATTTATGTTCTTTTCCATTCATGCCAGAATTGAAGATTGTGGATTTTATCAGCCTCTGTCATCTAACCCAGAAATTCCTAACTTTGTTATTATATTTTTAAATATAGCCTTATGATTTTATGAGTGTTTTGTGACTACATTGTATCTATAGTATTGATCTTTCTTCTTCATAAATTATTTTTTTCCTTATATTTCCCACTTTTAAACTTCAAAATTTATGTTAAAGTCTATTTAAGGAAGTTTAAACACTAGAACCTCATTGGAAATTTGGTAGAACATAATTTTCCTGAGTAACATAGGAAATTAATAATTGTTTAGAGACCATGGGCTAGCTTATTAGGTTCACATAAAGTCAGTTGATATAATAGACTAGCACTTGAATTGTCTGTGGTATGTGAAAGGACCCAACACCTTCAGTGACCCATCAACAATTTCATTCAGCCTCAGACATATGGCTGTATTTGTATTATACTAACTACCCATACTATTGAATAGTTAAGTCATGTATTCAGATATTTTCAAATGACTTTAAAGTTATGCAAACATTGTCTCTCTATATTTTTTATCTTTTCTGGATCAGTTTTAATATTTAATAGGTGATTATTAAAGAGTAAAGGAGTAGTGATGAAATTTAATTATTTCATAGTTTTAATAACTTGATAATAATCATACTCATAAAAATTGAAACAGTAACCTATTTCACTTTTATTCTTGAACCAGACAACAAGGGGGAGAAATCATTCTCCAAAGTTATATTACACATTAATAGCATTATATAAACCTAAAGGGTGTAACTCTAGCCAAAATATTCCCTGAAAAGGCAGAAGGAAAGAAGCCTTTTCATGTACTTATTTGCATTTATCTTTTAAAGTGCTTATAGTTCTGACTGGATGTATAATCCTCATATAAAGTTTTGAGATAAATTAAGTACACAGATTATACATTCTGTTTTCTTATAAAAACCCAGGGTTCTAAGAATACAGGAAAAGTATCAGAGTCATAATTCTGTTTTAGAAAGGAGAAAAATTTTTTCAAATTTTCAGATTTATCTATTTATATAATTTGTTGCTCTATCAATATTTTTTATACATAAGACATATTTATATATAGTCAATTCATCTTATTTGATTCAGTAGGCATTTATTCAATAGAAGAAAAACATAGCAACAAGAAAGAAAGAAAAGGTTAAATCTTGAAGCATGAACAATAGGCTGTTTTGAGGCCTTAATATGCTTTAATTTCTCTAAATGCCTAAATAGTCTCTGGTGTATATGCAAGCACAAACTTTAGGTCACATTTTCATGTTTTCTAAAAGTCCTGGGGATTGAGCGGCACCACGTGCTTCTGACCTCAGATTCCAAGAGCCCAACCTGAGTACTTACTCTGGACTCCACAAATCATAAATCTGCCCTGGGAATTGCTTAGTTAACAACAAGCATTGTTCTGTAAAGTGGGAGTAGGTGATCTTGCCTGATATCCTTTGTTTATGCTCCCTGGGGTGCTGAAGGCTGTGCATTGTGCAGAAATTTAAGAGTGCACTGAAGGAAAGCCAGCTATTTAATACTAAGGACAAACACCATATACTCCTTTCTATTTTCTGTTTACATACAGAAAAGCATTGTTTGAGAAATGCATGTGGGTGAGGTTATCTGGGATGTTCTGCCCCTAAAACTCTCTGTTCCCACAGTTAGATCCTTAAGTCTGAAGCCTTAAGAACATAGCTTTGTAAAATTATCTGCACCAATGATACATAAACTTCATTAACCGTTCCTTTTGTTACGTAGAAAGAGCATTGTTTTCAATAAGTAATTGTGGGACTAGTGTGGGCTTTCAAGGGTCTGCATTCCATATGCAGATATCCAATATACTAAAGAGAAAACTAAATTGGTGATACATTACATATATTTTGATTTCTTCCTCATGCCTACATGCATGCTAAGAAGATTATACGTACTAATGTAGTTGAAAAATGAATAAATCTACTCCACGGAAGACTCAGCTCCTACATAGAATGGTGACCTTGAATTTCTGAAAAGTTTATATGACCAAAATATCTTCTAGAAATGAATTTATAACCTCTCTGGGTTGATGAAAAGGTGTGCATCAAGGTGATATATCACAGCTTACATACAACAATGAATTGTGTTGTTAGCAGTCATAAATATGTGTGGTGAGAGGATCTCCCTGAATGTATGTGAAGCTGTATGAGCTCTAGTAAGAGAGTTTGCTTACCTGTGGGAAACACCTGGCACTGTCCCCAGCATCTCAAAGTGGAACCGTGGCTCCTGGAGGGACCTACAATGTGTGAGTCCCTGGTGATTATCAGTAGTAGCAGAAGTCAATGCTTTTCAATTTAAGTGAAAGCACTTATTAATTGCCTTGTTTTTGTCATCCAATAAATATTCATTGGGGGCCTACTATGTACATGGCATGATGCTCTGGGCATAGTTTGTCAAGAACATTTACATTCTATGTATTTTGTAAAGTGTAACCATCTCTTTTTTTGGATACCTTTTCCTATTGAGAGCTTGTCTGATTAAATTTTTCTGATGAATTTCAAAGATGCTATTTAATTCATTAACTAGCATCATACTTGCTGCCAAAACTTAGCATAGATTAAAAACAGGGTCCTTTGTTCAGTGAACAAATGAGAGAACTAAGAAGCAAAAAGGCTGGTGACTCACTTGTCTGGGATAGAAGCTTTAAGGTGGAGCTAAGACTTCAACTCAGGACCCTGGGTCCATAGAGTTGTATTCTCTTGTAAGATTTCATCCAGACTCTTGATATACTTTATCCACCTAAATCCTGTTGTGCATATTCAATGGAGAAAGGAAGAGTCTTAAGAAGATTTTATTAAAACCACAAGTAAGTGTGGGCAAAACATTGCAAAGCAGGTTTAAATCAGAACAAAATTAACTCATTCATTAATTTAACAAATACCTTTAAGTGCCTTCCATATGTTAGGCTCTGTATCAAGCAAAAAGATTAAAAAGGTGAAAATAAAATTGTCCCTACACATGAGAAGCTTGCAGTTTGGTAGGAGGAGCCAGATCTCTGTAAATAACATGGAATAAAGGATTTCAAGTGCTGAGTTATTAATAGAAATCTGGGTAGGGAAGAGGGCAGGGCTCATTGAAATCAGAGCTCAATTCTGATTGTGTCAAGTGAAATTGGAGCAGGTCAGGAAAGACAGCAGAGAGATAGAGGGCTCTGGAGATGATTTTTGAAGGAGGCTAGGTTGGGGAAGAGCTTTTCCATTTAATCTGAAAAACATTTATTGAGCACTCACAAAGACAGAACACAGTCCTTGCCTTCATTGAATTTATTGTCTAGCGAGAGAATGTAGCATTAAGCCAGTACTGACCTGTGCAGTAAGAAGGAAGGGGAAACAGAGCGCTAGGGGAGCTTAGAGCAAACAGGATGGGCTCCATGAAGTAGGGCTGCATCTGTCATATTCACTGCACTCTCCCCTGCATCTGGTGCAGTGCCTGGCACTTGCTAGTTGCTCAATAAATTAATGGATATATGACTGAATAACTAAAATTGATCTGGGCCTAAGAGATAGGAAGCAAAGGTCGAGAATGTCAAATTGCCTGATGTTCTCATAGGACTGGAGAGCAGAGTAAAAAGTTGGAGGAGGTGTGAAAAATAAGGGTTTGGAAGAAGCTGACGTCCAGATCTTGGAGTTAATTGTTGAATTCATGGTTCTTAATCAGGATAGTGCATCCGAATCACCTGATGAAGCTTTTAAGCAGAAAAATGCCTGCCTGCCCCACTCTACTGAAAATATTGATTCAGTAGGCAGAAGTGGATGATAATGATTATGTTCTAATGCTCACCACTCATTAAGAACCACTGCTCTGAAGTATGGTCTCTGGACCGGCAGCATCAGCATCTCTTAGGAATTTGTTAGAAATGTCATTTCTGGGTCCCACTCCAGACTTACTGAATTGGAGAGTCTGGGGGTGGAGACTAGCAATCTTTGTTTAGCAAGCCTCCCAGGTGATTCTGATGCTGAAGTTTAAGAAACACCACTTTGGGCGTTGGAGATTTTTAGGTTGGGAATTAATGGAGAATGTGGAGACTGGATTGGAGACTAAAGCCTGAAAGAATTGGTAAGCCTCAGTGACCCATGGGATGAGGGAGTGAGGAAAAGAGAACCACTCTGATGTCCCAGTGATTGGGTCAAGAAGGAGAAAGAAAACAGGAATATTTGGATTCAGATGACTTTGGCATCAGTCAACATTTAATATTTATTGAGCACCTATTAAGTACAGGCTGTGCTAGACACTGGAGACATGGTGTCTGTGGGCCACAAAGGATGGCAGGTATATGTAAATCAGGAAAACCTTCTAGAAGTGTCACGGATGATGGCCGAGGGTCAGAACTGACAACAAAGGTGTTTCCCACAGAGGAGGCAGTGCGTCCAAACAGATCAAACCACTAAAGAGTGTCTAGCATGACTAGGTAAGCAGTTTGCAACAATTTTCTGGTAACAGTGTGGAGAATAGATTGGTTAGGGCAAGACTAGACAGTGCTCAGTTAAGAGGCTATTCCAGTCATCCATGTGAGAAATAGTTAGGGCCTGAGCTAAGACAGCAGCAATGGAAACTGAAAGAAGGAAGTTGAATTGACAAACCTTAGTCACAGTGTGGATGCGGGTTGTTGAGGAAGAGGGGATTTAAGAACAGACTTTCATATTTCAGGCTTGTGCACTCTGGCAAATGGATCTGTCATTCACTGAGGTGGGGAATGTGAGGAGAAGGAGAGGGGAAAGCAGCTGAGTATTTGGGACATAGTTCTTTGATGATCTGTGGAACATCCAAGTGGAAATGCCTAGGAAGCAGGTCTGGAGCTCAGAAATGTTTTGGGCTCCTCAACCATCAGTAAGGACAGTGTGGTGACTATGGGGTGGCAGAGGCTGAGAGAACTAGGAGCTTACCTTGTGATAGACTATTCCCTTCCCCCCAGGTGAACATAACATTGTCTTTTAGGAATGCATGTTTTAAAAACTATGGATAATCAGAACATTTTGATTTCAGTTAGAATATTTCCTGCTGTATTATACAAGGCTTACAAAATAAAGACTAGATTATTGAGAATTCCAGGTGGTATCTTGATTAACAGGAATTAAAGACTACAGTTGACTATTATTTCCTTTATATATATAGATAAAACCTCCTAGATATAGATTCTAGATATTAGAATATATTAGGTCTGCTCAGATTGCTTCCAACTACACAAATAATACCTATCTTTAGGGATAGTCATACATTCATTCTAGTCTAATTTCCTAAATGAGGAGAGAGATGATACTAGATTAAAAATTAAGAATAGAATTCGAGTTGTGCAACCTTGATTGGGAGATTTACCTCACCAAGATGCAATGTCTCAGTCTATAAAATGGGAATAGTTATTCCGGTCTACTTCATGTATTTTATTTTGCAGCAGGGAAATATAATAATTAAAGAAAATATCTAAAATACCTGGAATGTAATAGATATGTGAAAAATCAGTTAATGAAATATTTGTTGTGCAACTAGTATGTTGCAGGGAGTGGTACAAGATGCTAGAAATGAAAAAGATACATGAGATTTCATCTCCACAGTCTTCAGGGTAGTGAGAGAGATACACAGGACACTTAGATCATCCTTTAAAACAATGGGCCAAATTTAAAATACAGAATGTTATTAGGGGTACTGAGGAAGGCTACCTAATCCAGTGTGGTTGAAAGGGGTCAGGGAAGCTTAGAGTGTGAAGGAACATCTGAGCTGTCTTAAAAGATGCATAGATTTTAGCCATTAGAAAAGGGTACAGGGAGGGTAAGGATTTCAGCCACAATGACAGTAACTAGGTAAGGATGGGTATCTGTGTGTGTTGAGGTTTATCATAAACAATTTGATGTTGTTGAAGCAGAAGGGCATGGAGATAATTCTTGACTGTGCTTCCTGGGATCAGGAGGGATTCCTGGGGGAGTTCTTAGGGACTTATACTCTTATGGTGAAGTTCTAGAAGATAGCTCAGTCTCATCAGCAACATGCCAGACTTCCTCTGGCTGTGGATGAAATCAGGCATGTCTACAGATGGAGATGTAGTTGAGGTTTATGCCTTGTGTCTAAGAATATGGGAGTAATTCACCCCTCATCACACAAGGCTTTCGTGTAAATTTCCTTCCCAGTCCAAGCAGTGTATGTAAGTTATTCCTTAGCACAACAGGCTGAATGAAATGAACTTTAAATAGACTACAGTAGGATAATAGACCAAAAGTCTGGCAGGAAAGATGAGTTTGTTTTCCTTTAGGAAAAGAAGTCCCTCTGGGTTGGTGTGAAAACACGTACAAATATCAATATATATATTTATATACTATAATACAGATTTATATAATATATAAATATATTAATATTTTATATCTATATTTTATTTATGTACTCCTTATATTTATAAAACATCTCCAATGAGAAGTGATATTGACAAGTGAAAACAAATAAATCACTATTTAAAATATCACTTGAGCAAAGACCAAATTTGTTTCTCTAAATTAAGTAGTAAGATATCCTCAATGACTTACTTCAACTACCTGAGAAAGGATATAATCACTCTAGATTTCACTGATATTGGGTGATATTTCTGGCTTTCACTAGATATAAAAGTATCTCTGTGCAATTAGATGGTCATTCATGATCACTCAGTGTCTGTCTGTCTGTCTCTCTCTCTCTCTCTCTCTCTCTCTCTCACAAGCACACACACATTCACAAATGGTAGGTATTTTTGGAACATTGCTATATAAAATGTTTTCTTTTGGTACATACCAGCCATAAAATGAAGTACTCTTCTTATATGTGCCAATGTTGAGAACACTCTTACAGATAGATTAAATCACTAGATGACCCAAAGAAACCTTATTTCCATCCTGTATTTCTACTTCCTTCCCCTTACTCTTTCCATGTCTCAATCTAACAGTGGATCAGTGTTCAATTTAGGCCCTTTTTGCTCTGTCCCTGTTACTCTGGTGCTGTGATAACAATGCAGTATGAAATCAAAAAGAAAAAAAGTACCTGGCTACTTCCTGGATAACTGATATTCTGACCACTATGTGATTATTAAAATAGGTCTTTCAAGACTAAAACAAACAAAAAATTTCACCACTAGAAATGTATTCATTTAGGGTCATGATATTATACCCCTTTAATGTGCAAATACATTAAACTAATTGTAGACTTAGACAGTCTTCCACTTCAATGATCTAATGCCATCTATGCCAGGAGCCAACAAAGGGCAAACCAGAGAGGTGGAAGCATACTTTCTGGGAACTATGATTTCAGAGGTAACAGTAAAGTCAACTAATAAATATATATATATATATGTGTGTGTGTGTGTGTGTGTGTATCCCTTCCATCTTAACAATGCTCAATTTCTGTACAGTTGTGGGAAGATGATGGGGCCCATTGAAGAGGGAGAGACATGCTAACACAGACAATGAGAAGGCACCTAAGACAAATCTAATCTACCTCAACAAAGGATTTGAGTCAACTTTTTAAAATGTTGACAATAAAATAGAATAAATGTTTGACTGAAATAATTTAGGCAAAAGTAAAATATTTGTAAAAAAATAAACAAATGTATATTTTATCAATGTCCTCAAGAAGGGCTAAGATTTGGCTCTATGCTATCCACACCCAAAAAGTAGAATGAAATTTCATCCATTAGAAAATTCATAGTGTGCTAAGACTAAAAATAATAATTTATCAGATGAAGCACAACGTCTTATGATGTTAAGTCCTGTGAGGAATTTCTCCTGTAGTTCTTTAAGGCAAAGACAGATGTCTGTGATACCACTCCCTTACAAATTCCCAAGGCAGTTTTTTGTTGTAGGCTGCAGAAGTGATGTCAAAGCATAATTCAGTAAAAACAATTCTATAACTAACTAAAACCTAGTCTGAGCACAGCACTCTGTGGCAGGGTCAGCCTCAATGGAAGATATAGACAAATTCATCTTGAGAGAACTCTCCATATTAATTCTACCAGGTTTTTTTTTTAATTTCAGCATCATATGGTGGTCCAAATGTTAAGGTTACATACATTGCTCCTGTCTTCCCTCCCCCCTCGAGTCAGAGCTTCAAGCATGTCCATCCCCCTGACAATGCACATCGCACTTATAATGTATATATATACCTATCCCCTCCTCCCCCTCCTACCTGCCCAACACCTGATACATTTTTTTTTTAACATTTTGGTTAGATTTTATAACTTTGCCTTTACCTAGCAAGGGTTAGAGGTATGCCCTTCCCCTCCACACTGTTCGCCATCTCTCTAAGATGTGGGTCTACCCCCCTACCAGGATTTTGTTAGGGATTGGGTGATAGTTATTTCCAGGTTGTTTATCTATTGTCTATTAAATTTTGGAAAACCAGTGAGGCCTAGGGTAGAGTGGGCCTTTTATAAAAGAGTTATTTCTCTAATCCACACCAGCATGCAGTAGCAGGTCTGTATCTAGTCCCCTCTTAACACACAGATGATAACATAGGAAGGTTTATCTCTTTTTTAAAAACAACATCATCTCTTGCTTTGTCTTCTGAAATACAGTTCCCTGTTTGTTCTCCTAACTGCTGATTTTAAAATTCTTCAAAATGTTTTATAGTTCCTCGGATAGAACTTAGTCCAAAGAATTAGCGGAAAAGTTGGACAAGAGTTTGACCTCCTGACAGCCTAACAGAATCCTCTAAATACACCCAGAAATCTATGTTGCTATTTCTAATTTTATGGCTAATGTTGGTGATTAGAATTTTATGGATTATCTTGGTGCTTTATGCCTTTTATTTCAATAACAGGTGTTTGTGGACAGACAGTCCGTGAGAAAGTGGGGCTAGTTATTAACAAGGTTGTAGGCTTGATTTTATTTTTCTTAGACATTTTCACATGTATGTGGGTATATATAAGACTTGAGAAAATTACTACTGGAAAGAACTCCATATTCCTTTTTATTTATTAATAGCAAAGGCAGTCTGCTTTTCTCATGAGGAAGTTGCTCATGAATTTTCATTCAAAATAGTAAATTAGTGTCCACACTTTAATATGTTTAGAGTGGAAAGGGATTCTACATGCAACTGTGCATATCAGATTTCATGTCTGGAAAGCTAAATTTTATTCTTTAATGATATTATGATTGGGCTAGGTGCCACTGTTATATCTCCCTCCTGTGCTTACATGCCACATAGAGTAGAGGATGGTGGGAAATTCTGATCTATTATTAGTATTTTACTTCGGTAAAATACTCAAATTATATTTTTGCAAGATTTTGTTACCACTCCCTTTAGTGTCCTTTGAAAACCAGAGACAAACTTCCCTAGGCAAATAATGTGAACAGTGAATACTTAGAGAATATTTGGGAAAAGAATCAATATGCTAAAGAAGCTAGGAAAATTGGATCATTTAATAGAACTCCCAACATAGACAAGGTGGTATTTCAAGAACCAGTCTGGTATTTTTAGATGTTAGTGTGAAATGAACATTAAGCATACAAAAGATGGATTCTTAAATGCCTCCCCCAATATATATGTATATGTGTGTGAGTGTATATATATAAAACATATATATTATATTTATATATATATATAATTACTGGGCCTTAGGTAGAAATACTGCAAACACTTTTTAGTGTTATCTTTTCTTCAACCAATAATTGCTCTATTTTGATGATTTCTTAATTTGGTTGTCTGTTTTCATCAAAATTCCTTAGTGGGCCAAGCTGAACCCTCATATATTCACACACACCTCCCATTGATTTCACTTG
Source organism: Cheirogaleus medius (assembly GCA_008086735.1). Classification (NCBI taxonomy): domain Eukaryota; kingdom Metazoa; phylum Chordata; class Mammalia; order Primates; family Cheirogaleidae; genus Cheirogaleus; species Cheirogaleus medius. Next base: position 29,402,742 of record VBSM01002121.1, on the reverse strand, counting down.
GGTGAAACTTTATCGTTTAAGCAAAGTTTAAGTTGAAATGTTGAGTTAATGATGCTCACTTTAAATACCAAAGGCTGAATGCATTTATGTATTCAAACACTTAGCTAGTCAAACATAACTCCCATCAGGGTTTAGAGTAAGGATGATTTCTTAAACTATTCCAACCTCACAAGTAATATATTGCCATCCAGTCTGCCAAAAAATGATACTAAATAAGCTTGTTAGTGTTTTATTTATTTGGTGAAAAGCCTTGGGATCTTTTTTAACCTTAAAAAAGCAGAGTAAAATGGTGGGCGAGATTTGAAGAATTACTTTTTGCAATTACTCATAGTAGTTAAACCCAAACTTAGAAATAAACACTAAAGGAAAAATTGCACACCTATTTCTCTGTAGCCTTGTTTTTATTCCTATTAGATTCATAGACTATAAAATAAATAAATTCATAATTCTATATTTGTCTAACAAAAACTTAGAGTTAGAATACTTTTTCTCCCTATAACATGATTAAACTTTTAAGCCTCCTAAAATGTTATACCTACAACAGAATGTCCAACTCTTCTTGTAAACCAATTTAAGGTCAAGTATATGGCAATTTCAAGGAAAACTATCAAGAAGAATACCATTTTGATGTCGTGTTTGCTTTATAACACTTTCATAGAGAATGTAACAGATTTGTAGAGCACTAAAATGGTATGCTTTCAGACCTTTTAACATCTAGGAGACTACAAATGAGAGTGAATGAGTTGACACAAAGCTAAGCACAATTACAAAGAAAATTTTGTGAGGATATCTCCTCCAAAAGACTAGTTCTTAAGATTCTGAGCTATTTGACACAATTTCAATCATCTCTCTTCCTCTAAAAAAAGGTATACCAAGGCATTTGTCACTAGAAATTCAAGAAAAAAACGGGCTCTAAATTCAGCTGATAGAGTTAGCTCTTTCTTCATGGAGATATAGAACTATTAACCAGTTCTGTGCTACCCTTGATAAATTCACTCCTCTTTGATCTTTTGTGTTTTCTTGTATAGTAGCTGGCACTTTCCCTGAACACATTGTCTTTTATGAAATCACTTGAAAAGCACTTTGCAGGAAATATAAACACAAGAAAATAAACTACATCCTTACTAATGTACGCATTAAACTGTAGTCATTTCAGAAGCTTTCAAAAGGGCCAACAAAGAAATTCAATAATTTATTTCTGATTTGCTACAAAGTTACACATTTGATTTCACTAAATTTGGAAAATCTCAGGTCTTTTCCAATTTTCAAATTAACACATGGTCAAGAATCTAAAATCAGGCACAAATGCTTTAAACAAAAAAAGTTTTTGCCTACTGTATTGAGACTTTGTGAGAATTTGTTGTTTAGGATGTTGATGCTGATTCTATGCCAATGAAACAAAACATGGTACCAAAGCATTTACTGTATTCGACAAATCAAATATCAAACCTAAATATTCTCAGCTAGGATGAAAACAAACTGGAGAAAGGGTAAATATCTGTGTTAGGCTTATCTGTCACTAGCAGGTCTCCAGTGTAGACTGAGGAGTCTTAGGTACATGTAACTAGAAGAAATGGCTTTTGTTCTAAGGCCCTTGATAAGAATAATAGAAAAGAAACAGCTCCATAGATATAAAGGCATGGTAAAAGGCAGTGAAGAAATTTCCATGATTTTGAGCATTTTATTTTTCTCTATATATATTTTTATTTATTTAAAATCTATTAATAATTCTCATTTTCATAAACCTCCTTTAATTTCACTATAGAAAAGAGGAGGAAGTGAAAGGAATAGGAAGACCACTGACATTAATTGAGCATCTACTACATATAATCATTTTAAGTAAGCAAATGTGCCATTGTCATATAGTAAAGACAAAATACCACCTACAAAATGAGTGAGGAAGTCTGTCCATGTTGATCTGGTTGCTTTGGTACTAGCATTTGGGGATGAAATACTATTATCTCTGTCAAATGCTGCTCTTCTGAATTCAACTTTGCCCCTACTGAAGGCTTTTGGTTTCATTATCTACATTCATTTATCATCATTCACCAAGTACAATGCTAGATACTGAAAATTCAAAGATAATAAATTCATCTCTTGCCTTTGAATTGCTAGTTATGATCAAAGTTTCTTTTTCTATCAGAAACACGTAAAATGAAAACAAGTTTCTTTATTTTCTCTTGCTGATTGATAGTTTTTATGAGATAGCCTACACTCATACTTTCCTATAAAAGCAAGAAACAAATTTGCTTTAAGATCAGAGTTCAGACTCTTAAACACATTATAGCCTCCCTAATAAATTGACATTCTCTTTAGGAAATAATCTCTAGGGATCAATGCCCAGTTTTTTCAGATTTCCTATTCCTTTTCACTCTTTTCTCCAGGATGGCATTTGAGCATGGGTTGTTTTTCTTCTTCTTCTTCTTCTTTGGGGGTTTATGTGATTTTGTGATTCTGGGACGCAGTGGGGTCTCCTGGCTTAAAACAGTGCTTGGGTACAGGCTGGCTGGGTTTATTAAAGTGGGTCTTGTTGAGGGCATTATGAGGTTGCCCCCATGGAGGGCTACGGCCAGCATAGCTTGTGTTATCTTTTGATGTGGTCAAGCCCCATTGGTATTTCTTGCTGACTTAGCCTCATCTAGGCCCTCACTGACCCTGCCAGCTCTCTGAGATCTGTCTCCAGAGGCCCACCTGGCTTTTGTTGGAGGGATCCTGGTGCCTTCGTTGCTGTGGTAACACCTCTGTAAAGTTGACCAGCTGAACTCTCAGGAACTTTGGAGTATCTTAGAGAGATGAGAGAACAGGGTAGCAAAGAGGTTCTAACTAAAGCTCTCTCTCACTCTGACTACAACATCCCCATTCCAGGTTATTGTGGGAACACTGTGTAAGGCAATCTCTTCCCAGAGTTCCTTGGAGGAAATGGAGCTGACATCCCTGTGCTTTTGGCTTTTCCTTCCGTCTGTCTCACATACCTACTCTCTGGGTCATAGGCCAAGAGAGGGGAGAATACCTATCGGAGAACCTGCTCTTCCTATCTTTATTTCCTTCTTACTCTCCAAATACAATGGAGTAGAAATGGTGAGCTTTTTCTTTCCTTTCCCCTTTGCTTTTAATATTTCCCTGCATCATACTCTCCTAATTTTATGGGTGGCATTTTACCTTTCCCCTATCTTTATGATTAAAATATAGGAGGGTGAAAGGAGAGAGAAATGGTAACCATAATTCAGGAGGTATTTCTAAATGGTGATACCTGTCATATAAGCAAATATTCATTAATCATTCCTTATTAGTCACAGAGTCAGTAAAGGAAACCTGGTGGTTATTTTTTATTTGTCCCTGTTACAGTGATTGGTTTGAATTTTTTTTTTAGTATTTTGTAATAGGATACTAGTTCAGATTTCACATGTATGCTGGAAGTCTTTGCTACTCAAAGTGTAATCTAGGGACCAGCAGTGTTGTTAACACTTGTTAGAAATGCAGAATCTCAGGCCCCACCATAGGACAATCACTGAATCACTTCTTTCATTTCAACAAGATCCTCAGCTGCACTGTATGCATGTTTGAGAAACACTGCTATAGGCCACAGTAGCCTTACTGAAGGTTTCAGCTACATTAACTATACCCATCATTGGCATTCAGTAAACATTTATTAATCATTTCCACATGTTAGCAAATGTTGAGCCTTGCCCTTGGGTACTTATGGTCCTAATCAAGGATCTTTATAATTATGGTAAAGTAATTAAAATAAAATAGATAATTTTAGATCTAATTCCTCCCCGTCACCAAGCACACCTTAATTTTTTTGAGAGATTTATTAAGATTAAATTGTACATTATAAAGTGAATGTTCATTTTCTTGGAAAGCAATCATTTAATGTATAGAGACAGAAACATTAGTAATAAAATACTCAATTGATAAATTCAGATTCATACCTGAGGTTGCTGTTTCATTAGTACTGATAGGGTTTTGCTCAGTTACAGTTTGACAAGACTGTAGGATTTCTTTTAGGGGGGATGATTTTTTGGGGGAAGGACAAAGTCATAGTTTTTTATCCTGTACTTTCATTTTCTGATCACAGTGTTTTAGAAGAATCTGGGCTTTACTTATTCACCAGGCTTTCAATAGAGAATCACATTAATCCTTTTAAGCTCCTTATTCTAATGATTTATTTTGTTGAAAACTATAGTGATCCTCCTTTGAATTTTAATGATTGCTGGCTATTCAAAGATTCATTGTTTTGACTTCCTGTCCTTACCTTTGTTTCCTACATGTCTGTGGGGAACACCTGTCTAATACTGGATCTGCCACTGGTTCTCACTGGCTTACTAGAGTCACTCAAGCCTATCTCTGAGTATTCAGCTGAAATGGTAGCTACTCATCCATGACAATAAATGTAGGATATATGTTTGCACAGATAGGCAGATAGACAGCAGAGGGATAGATAAATGATTAAGTTATTTCCCAGTGAAAATATGTTGGATATTGTGATCATATATGCAAATTAGTTAAATTAGTATTCTTTTTTTTCAGTGGCTTAAAACAACACATATTTATCTTTTTATTTTTTAAGATATATTTTTAAATTTTTTATTTTATCATATTATGGGGGTACATGATATTGTTACATATATTGCCTTTGCCCCACCTCAGTCAGAGCTTCAAGCATGTCCATGCTCCAAATGGTGTGCACTGCACCCATTAGGTGTGAATATACCCATCCCCTCCTCCCCCCTCCCGTCTGCCTGATACCCAATGAATGTTACTGCTATATGTACATAAGCGTTGATCAGTTAATACCAATTTGGTGGTGAGTACACGTGGTGCTTGTTTTTCCATTCTTGTGATACTTCACTTAGTAGAATGGGCTCCAGCTCTATCCAGGATAATATAAGAGGTGCTAGATCACCATTGTTTTTTGTAGCTGAATAGAACTACATGGTATACATATACCATATTTTATTAATCCACTCATGTATTGATGGGC
>VBSM01002121.1:29375198-29397658 GCA_008086735.1 Cheirogaleus medius | reverse complement strand
TTTCTGTTCATGTCCTTTGCCCACTTTTTGATAGGGTTCTTTGATTTTTTCTTGTTGATTTTCTTGAGTTCTATATAGATTCTAGTTAACCCTTTATTGGATATGTAGCATGGGAATATTTTCTCCCATTCTGTACATTGTCTGCTTGTTCTTGTGATAGTTTCCTTGGCTGTGCAGAAGCTTTTTAATTTGATCTGGTCCCATTTATTTATTTTCATTGTTGCTGTGATTGCCTTTGGGGTCTTATTCATAAATTCTTTGCCTAGGCCAATGTCCATAGAGTTTTTCCAAAATTTTCTTCTAGAACTCTTATAGTTTAATTCCTTAGGTTTAAGTCTGTTATCCACCATGAGTTGATTTTTGTGAGAGGTGAAAAGTGCAGATCCTGTTTCAGTCCTCTACATCTGGCTATCCAATTTTCCCAGCATCATTTATTGAATGAGGATTCTTTCTCCCAGTGTATGTTTTGTCTGCTTTGTCAAAGATTAGATAGCTATATGAGGATGGTTTTATATCTGAGTTCTCAGTTCTGTCTCTGTTCTTGTGCCAGTTTAATGCTGTTTTAGTTACTATAGCCTTGTAGTATAGCTTGAAGTCTGGTAAATTGATGCCTCCCAATTTGTTCTTTTTGCTTAAGATTGCTTTTGCTATACAGGATCTTCTCTGGTTCCATACAAAGTGTAGAATTATTTTTTCTAGATCTACAAAAAATGATGTTGGTATTTTAATAGGGATTTCATTGAATCTGTAGATCACTTTGGGTAGTATAGACATTTTAACAATGTTGATTCTGCCAACCCATGAACATGGTATGGTTTTCAACCTGTTTATGTCCTCTGCTATTTCCTTCCTCAGTGTTTCATAGATATCCCTATAGAGGTCTTTTACCTCCTTAGTTAAATATACTCCTAGGTATTTTAATTTTTTTCGTTGCAATTGTGAAGGGTACTGAGTCTTTGATTTGATTCTCAGTTTGACTGTTGCTGGCATTTAGGAATGCTGCTGATTTCTGTAAATTGATTTTTGTAACCTGAGATTTTGCTGAATTTGTTTATCAATTCCAGCAGTCTCATGGCACAATCTTTGAGGTTTTCTACATATAAAATCTAGATATATTGTCAGCAAAGAGTGATAGTTTGACCTCTACCGCCCCCATTTGGATGCCCTTGATTTCCTTCTCTTATCTGATTGCTCTGGCTAGGACTTCCAGAACTTTGTTGAATAGAAGTGGTAGTAAAGGGCAGCCTTGTCTAGTTCCAGTTCTAAGCCGGAATGCTTTCAATTTTTCCCCCTTCAGTAAGATGTTGGCTGTTGGTTTGTTATATACGGCATTTATCATTTTTAGGTAAGTCCCATTTATGCCTATTTTGTTAAGTGTTCTATCATAAAAGGGTGTTGAATTTTGTCAAATGCTTTTCCTATGTCTATTGAGAGGATCATGTGGTCTTTGTTTTTGCTTTTGTTTATGTGGTGAATTACATTTATAGATTTGCATATGTCGAACCATCCCTGCATCTCTGGAATGAAGCCCACTTGGTCATGATATATTATTTTTTTGATAAGCACTTGAATTTGGTTTGCTAGGATTTTGTTGAGGATTTTTGCATTTATACTCATAAGGGATATTGGTCTGTAGTTTTCTTTTTGTGTTGCATCCTTTCCTGGTTTTGGTATCAGGGTGATATTGGCTTCATAGAACATGCTGGGGAGTATTCCTTCTCGATGTTGTGGAACAATTTCTGCAGGATAGGCACCAGTTCTTTTTTACAAGTCTGGTAAAATTCAGATGTGAAACCATTTGATCCGGGACTTTTCTTTTTAGGAAGGTTTTTTATTGCTGCCTCAATATTGGTACTTGATATTGGTCTGTTCAGGAGTGCCTAGGGAGGCTGTGTGTTTCTAAGAATTTGTCCATATCCTCCACATTTTCAGGTTTATGCACATAGAGGTTTGTATAGTATTCATAGATGATATTTTGTATTTCTGTGGTATCAGTAGAAATTTCTTATTTTTCATTCCAGATTGAGCTTATTAGAGTCCTTTCTTTTCTGCTTCTCATTAATCTAGCAAGAGGCATGTGAATTTTGTTTATTTTTTCAAAGAACCAACTTTTTGTTTTGTTATTCTTTTGTATAGTTTTTTTGTTATCAATTTTATATAGTTTTGCTGTGATCTTTGTTGTTTCTTTTCTTCTGCTGTGTTTCAGGTTGATTTTCTCTTTCTTTTCCAGTTCTTTGAGATAATTCATTAGGTTGTTGATTTGTGATCTTTCTGTCTTTTGGATGTAGGCATTTATGGATATAAATTTTCCTCTCAGGACTGCTTTAGCTGTGTTCAACAGATTTTGATAACTTATGTTTCCTTTATCATATAGTTTAAAGAATCTTTTGATTTCCATCTTAATTTCTTCTTAATGCAATAATCATTCAGCAGAAGATTGTTTAGTTTCTGTGACTTTGTGTACAGATGAGAGTTTCTGTTGGAGTTAATGTCTAATTTTATTCCACTGTGGTCGGAGAAGATGCATGATATAATTTCTTTTTTTTTAGATTTGTTGAGACATGCTTTATGGCCTACGATATGGTCAGTCTTAGGGAATGTCCAATGAGCTGATAAGAAAAACATATATTCAGTGGTTTTTGGGTAGAATATTCTGTAAATGTCAGTCAAGCCCATTTGTTTTAGAGTTCTGTTTAAATCCATTGTTTCCTTGTTTATTTTCTGTTTGGAGGATCTGTCCTGTTCTGTCAGAGCCGTGTTGGAAGTCCCCAGCTATTACAGTATTGCTGTTTATCATTTTGTTTGTAGGATTTGCTTTATGAATCTGGGTGCCCCTCGTTAGGTGCATACATATTTAGAATTGTTGTGTCTTCTTGTTGAATTATACCCTTCACCATTATATAGTGACCATCTTTCTCTTTCATTACTTTAGTTGATTTGAAGACTAAGTTATCTGAAATCAGAACTTCTATGCTAGCTTTCTTTTGGCTTCCATTTACATGAAATATTGTTTTCTATCCTTTCACTTTGAATCTGATTGCATCCTTGTGGGTTGGATGTGTTTCCTAAATACAGCAGATACTTGGCTTTTATATATTTATCCATTTGGCCAGCCTCTGCCTCTTTATTGGGCAGTTCAAGCCATTCACATTTATTTAAAGCATTGATAAGTGGGGCAGATTTCTGTTTATCCTGTTGAGTTGAACTTTATTGCTGTGTTTTCTCTCTTGAACCATTGTGTATCTGGCCTTTGACCTTTAGCTTTTGGATGATTTTACATTGGTGAGTGTTTGTTGTGCTGATCCATGTGTAACACTGTTCTGAGTACTTCCTGTAGGGCAGGTCTTGTCTTGATGAATTCCCTCAGTCTTTGCTTATCTGAGAAGGTCTTTATTTCTCCTTTGTATAAGAAACTTAGTTTTGCAGGGTACAAGATTGCAGACTGGGTATTATTCTGTTTGAGAAGAGTGAGAATGGGGCCCTAGTCTCTTCTGGATTGTAAGGTCTCTGTTGAGAAGTCTGCAGTTAGTCTGATGGGTTTTCCTTTGTGGAATACCTGCTTCTTTCCCCTTACAGCTTGTAGGAGGGCCTCTTTTGTGTTTATTTTGGCCAGTCTGAGGACTATGTGTTGTGGTGTCTTCCTGTTTGCAATTAATATCCCAGGAGTCCTTTGAGCTTCTTGTACCAGATATCTAGATTTTTAGCAAGGCCAGGGAAATTTTCCTCCATTATATCCTCACATAGTTTATCCAACCCTTGTGTATTTTCGTGTTTGCCCTCAGGGATGCCTATGATTCTCATGTTAGGCTTCTTCACATAATCCCACATTTCTCATAGGCTTTGCTCTTTTCTCTTATTTCTCTGCTCTATCTCTGCAATTGACTTTTTTAATTGAAGGGTGTTATCTTCAATCCCCAAGATTCTTTCTTCTGTTTGATCTACCCTATTCTTGAGGATTTCCATTGTGTTTTGTTATTCCTTGAATAAATTCTTCATTTCCAGAATTTCTGTTTGATTTATCTCTACTATTTCAATTTCTTTAGTGAATTTTTCTTCCAAGTCCTGGATTTTTTTTGTGTGTGTGGTTTCTTTGTATTGGGTATCCATTTTCCCTTGCATATCATTGAGTTTTCTTACAATCTGTGTTTGAAATTCTTCTGTCATTTTAGTGTTCTGAATTTGGTTGATGTCCATTGCTAGAGAGCTGGTGTTCTACTTTGGGGGTGGGATTTCAGTTTGATTCTTCATACTTCCAGAGTTCTTTCACTGATTCCTTCCCATCTGGAACAGCTGTTGTTGCTTACCTTTAGATTTTTGTTTAGATAGTGACATGCCCAGTTTAGTCTCTGAGCCAGTAGGTGGTGTTTATGGGTGAGATTTGGCCACACCTCGAATGATGAGTCAGTAAATGTAGTAAAAGGGTGTGCAAATTGACCTCCCTGTCAGTAGGTGGCTCTTTCTGGGAGGAGCAAGGGCAGTGTTGTTTTGTGTCCTGTAACCAGCTCTCATTCCTCTAGAGATGCACTCTAGTGCCTCAGGTGGTGGGTGGGGCCCTGGGACTTCCAGGTGTGTTCTTATTCTCTACCTCAGCTGGGGGAGGTGGGAGAGTGAGGCTGGGTGGGGCTAGGTTGGGTGAGCCTGCCCTCAAGTTCCACAAATGCCATTAGCAGGGATCAAAGGTTTATTCTCTACTTCTGGGCAAAGCTGCTAGGGAGGAGCTGAAATGGCCTCACTCAGCCAAAAATATGCCTATAGAGGTGGGGCTGTCCTGGACCTGCAGTCTGGAGCAGGCCTCACTCCTTTCCACTCTTTCCCATTCCTCCATTTCTCTCAGGCCTCTGCCAGTAGGCATGACTTCAAGCCAACAGATCTCCCCTGACTGTGATACAAGCCAAGAGGTTCCCTACCTAGGATCATAGCCTGAGCTGGAAGCGCAGCTTTCCCGTGGGAGGAGGGTTGCCCCTCGAGCATGCTGTAGCTAGGACCCGCTGTGATCTGCTCCTGAAGGTACACACATCTCAGTAGACTAGTTCATAAATATCCCTTCTGTGCCCAGGAGCAGTGCAGTTGAGACCTAGGTGTATGGGATCTGGCCTACAGGCCTGCCCCTGGGCCCTGGAGATCAGTCCATGACCCTGCCAGGGAGAAGAGTGCTTGTCTCAAGTCACCCATGGGGTGCCTTAGCTGGATCAATGTCTCTCTGCCTTGGGATTTGCCCTGCTCTGCTAGAGTCACTGGGTAAGTAGCACCTGGAAGGGCTGGCGGATAGGCAGCTCACAGTCCGAGTACCCCTCAGTCCACTACAGGACCCCAAAAGGAAAGGTCCCATTCCCTGAGGATGCCTCTGGGTGGTGGCTAAGTTGTCTCTCTCATCAGCTGCGGGTAGGAGAGGGGAAGAGAATGAAGCAATATAGCACCTGCTGATCGGCATGGGTCTGTGAGGTGGGAGGTGCCCCGAGGGAGCTGGGAGCCTGGTGCCCTATCTGCAAGAGGCTCACCACTCACTGGCAGCAGGCACCTCTGGCCTGGTGTTGGCAGGTCTCTCCAGCAGCTCAGGAGCCCACCAGCAGTCTAAGATGCAAGGGAGGGGAAATTTAACCTCTCCGCCTACCCTTGTTGCTGGCCTTCAAGCCGCTAGGGCTTTAGACCCTGCTGATGCCTTTCTCCTTTCAGTTCTGCTCCGCACATTCTTCCCGTGGAGTCTACTGTAGTTTCAGGCATCCTTCCTTCTGACCCTCATCCAATCTATGTTTGTCTGCCTGTTTTTTTGTTTTTTTTTTTCACTTTCATCTAAAATCTGTCTTTCTTGCAGAGATTCTCTGGCTGGAGGTTTTTCTCGTCCACCATCTTCCAAATTAGTATTCTTAATCATAAATCTATTGAGAGGTAATATCTATGAAACATCTAGGATGAGAAAGGGGCTCAAATTTTGAGGGTACTGTTCTTACCCAAATTCTGGACCATGTAACCTTCTACAAGTCATTAACTGTGCATATTTCTCAATCTGTCAAATGGCAATGCCCTTTTTCAAGGACATAGTAGTGTTCATTTTGTTCAAGTGCTGCAAATCCTCAGAAAGGGATAGCAAATGGAAATATGAGCATTGGAACTGCATGTTATGTTTTCAAAATCTAAGAGGTGGCTGTGTCACAGGCTTGGTTCCTATTTTGCCCATTGTGTAACAACGCAGAGAATTTTCCCCTTCTCTTTTCATAGTTATCACTAGGAACATTGTGGGTTTTCAAGAATATATTATCCTAATATAAGGTTTTAACAACTATGCTGTATTTATGCATACTACATTTTGTGCCTTATCTTTAGGCTTCTGGACTTTGATTCAGAATATCAGGAGCTCTGGGATTGGCTGATTGACATGGAGTCCCTCGTGATGGACAGCCATGACCTGATGATGTCAGAGGAGCAGCAGCAGCATCTTTACAAGGTTAGAGCTACCCTTCCTGCCTTTACCTTGCTGTGGAAGATCTGATTAGCCTGACAAGTCTCTCTCTCTCTCTCTCAGGATATCTTTTCGTTCATTGTATGTATCATGGTGTCTATTAGAATTCCCTTCCCTGTCCCCAAACTCATTTCCATCCCTTGTGTGCTGACAGGCTGCACCGACATCATAATTGCAAGAAAGTTCCCTTTATCACATTCTATTTGGTGTAATTCTATAGAACGACAAAGATTTATCTTCAAGATGAATAGCAATAAATGAAACTGCATTAATAAATAGAGTGATACAAAACAAAGGATAAATGGACTGGTAACATTTAACAGAATGTGTTGTGATTGGAGCACTCAGGTGGATTCTATCCACCCCTCAGATCTTCCCAAAGAAAAAAGAAATTTGCCTTCGGTTTGGCTTGCTGCTGCCAGGGTGTAGGGCTCATCCAATTTAATGTTTATTAGTGATACATAGAGCAGACATTGTCATATTAAGTCAATACATTTGCATGTGATTTAAGAAAACTGGCTGGGAACTCACATACTGATTGCAGGCAATCCATCTAATATCTATCTATATTGTTTTTCATGTCTGCTAATTCACCCTTAACCTAGTGTGTTTTACCAATTCTACTTCAATAGTCTTAGAAATTCTTATAAAACAATCGTGATTTTGAATGAAGAAATGGTTGCAAGATTCACAGTGCCTGAAAAAGCTGTCAGGGAGGGAAGAGAGACTTTCCACTGAAATATCAGACTGCAGTAAATCTTCCTCATTTAGGCAATTTTTATTGGAGTAATTCTGACAGTTGTCATCCTTGAATTGCTTTGAGCATATGGCATATTTCAAAGAGCAGATTGCGAATCATAAAAAATAAAATTAATAACTAACCACAGAATCAGCAACAGTATAATGACAAGAAACAACTACCCTCTAGTTTTTTAAAATTTCTTATAGAAAAAGAAGTACATTCAAGGTCAAATAAAAGTTATCTTCTTTCTTCTCCAATTTTATGATTTTAGGTTACCTTTCTTTAATAAATAATTTTAACTTTTACCTCCCCTAAATAGAGAGATTTGTACTTTCTAAGGATGTAGTTGACTTTAATCAGTGTCCCCTGGGAATCATCTTAGTTAAGAGAAGATATAAGCTGTCCAGGGACTCAACAAATGGGAACATTTTACTCTCTAAAAATTCAGTCCAACATTAATTGAGTTTGTTGACTGTTAGCTGTTTCCTTTATGGATAGCTGTCCACATTAACAACAAAGCTATCCAATGTATCTTATAGCATACATATTGTTATAGTAATAGTCTCAACCTAATGTAACCAAAGCTAGGTGATTTCACATTTTATGTCAGGATCAGAAATTACATATGAAAAATTCCTATAAGTCTGTATTAATTAGTGATAGAAAAATATTTTATTCCTCAGACTTAAGCATTAAAAATTGAGCCAAATAGGAAAAATAAATATAAAAGGTTACATAATCTTAAGCCATTATCTCAGACTTTATTGCATTCATGATACCAAATAATATTTTTTTCTTCTGGATACATTTTGTATTTTGCACATAAGCCATTATTTTTTTCAGAAACAGTGCTATTCTTTGTCAAAATCACATCCATATAATTTACATCACAATTAATAGGAAATCATCAAACAAAAAGTGCAGTCTTCTTTTTCTTGTGGTTTCCTTGTAAGTGCTTTGCCTGAGAATTCCCATTCTGGCATATTGAAGGCCATTATGCCACCCACTCAGTACTTCTGAGTTGTAGTATTTTTCCAAACATTTTCTGTACTGTGGTTTTTCATCTGTGACTCATGTCCTGTCACCATTCTTTTGCTTTTAGGAGCTCAGCAGAGCTCCCTCCACTCATTAGACTAGCACTAACTTTGCATTTGGCTTATAAGCAAAATTAAAGATTGAGTTAGAAACCACGAGCAAATCTTTATGTGAGCCCCCAAATTATTCCAGAGGTTTGGAAACCTCTAAATAAAACCTGAGGGTATTGACTAAGGAGTCATTTAGAACTTGAGGTGGCTCCTGAACTAGAAAAACTGATGGAGGAGAGTTAATTTCAGGTCTTCCCCAAGAATACCCAGGGATTTCTAGGTTAGGTCATCATTTTCAGTATCCTATTCCTCTGTTCTAATCTTCTTTTCCAGGAACGAACTGAACTCATGCATTGGGGGAAGAGAGATTTGTAGTCTGTTGATCATAGGAACACCTGAAAAAGTAAAGTTTCTCAGTTGATCCCCAGGCCTTCCTAGACTTTAAATATAATTTGACACACCTTAATAATTTCTAATCTTTATATTCCTTGGCCACCAATTATACTGATGTTTTATTAACATTTCCTACTAAGGGCACCATTGACATTTGGAACAACACAATGTTTTGTTAGTTTGTGGGACTATCCCTTGTGCTACAGAACGTTTACTATTCATGTTCCCCCATTATTGTAACAATTCAACAGGACCCCAAGCCATTTCACATAATTTCTAGTCCACCTCAATCTATCTAAATCATCTTTATTTCTTAAAATACTTGTAGAACACCAAGAAAAATGCCTTGTACTCTATATATTGTTGAACAAGCACCTTTCATGGTTGATATCAAACTAACTGCACATTTGGAAATTCAAGTTAGAGAAAATCCAGTAAGATGGTAGTCAGTGAGAGTTAAGCTTATTTAGCATTTTCAACATTAGGCACTACCTTCCTTACGTTACCTATCTATTTTTATATTCTGTTCTCCACTAGAAAATCATTTGGCCTTAACTCCTAGACATGAAAATATAGATAAATACCCCAGATTATTTACTCAGCAGACCTCCTGAGGGGGCATCTATTGTGATATTTTGGTAACTCAAAGCCAGCAAAGTACACAAGGAACTTATAAAGGCAAAGAATTGGATTTAACAGACAAAGAATGCATTGATACATCTGACATAATTTAGAAACCATAATACTACCATGCGCTATAAAGTAGATTTTCTATTTAAACCATTTCTTGTTATTTTCATATTGTTAGAAATTTAAGACCTTTTTTGAATTAATTTTAAACTGCAGAGTCTTAAGAGCAACCTAATTCTTATTAAGGACTACCCATTCCCTTCAATATGCTTTCTTCCTCATTTCGAGACAGTGAGTCATACTGCCAATGTCTTCCCTTTCTCCTTCTGTCTTGCCCTACCTCTGAATAGAGACCTTCTGTACCTATTTTTTAATAAACATTGGCAGTATCATCAGCCTAGAAAATACAAATGTAGTACTTTCTCATTTTTTCTTCCTCAATCTGAGAATTACCTCCAAGGAGGATTTTCTCCCACTCCATCACTTTCTTTCTCTTCATTCCTCCTACCTTCCTAAGTAGGACAATTTAATTTGTCAAAAGTAACCACCATGATTTTGAAAGTTCAGCTCCTATTTGGACTAGAGTTATGCAGCCAGAATTCATAATCACAGGGAGCTGTCACTCTGCTGGTCTGCATGTGCATTAACTATTAATGGAGAAATATTTAAAACCCACTTGCGAAGGAAAAGCTCCATTTTTTTCATTTCTACAGATCAAAGGTGGCATTATTCTTGGGCTCAGGGAAGCTCAAGACACCTCCTCCTCCATCCTGTAAATTTTATAGACAGAGTGATCTGGAAGCATTTTAACGAATCGGAGAGTTGTAGCTCAGGCTGCTGCTGTTGCTACTGTTTTGTCCTCCCCAGCAGTTACTGCTGACTTTGAAGTACTGTGCCTTGTTAGGGGCTCCTTATCTATGCACAAAGTACTGCCAGATCTCTGCTACCTAGGGAGCACGAATGACAGAGCTCCTAGTGATCCTAGGTTGGTCTGGGGTTCCAGAGTCCAAGGGTTAATTTCAAGGGCCAAATTCAAAAGTTGCAGGCTGGTGATTATTGTTATAATTGAACAAAAGTTGTTTTCAGATAGTATGAAGCTCACTAAAACACCACATTTATAGATCTCTTCCTTAAATGAATAGCTTAGCTTCTCCTCATCAATAAAATATTAGATTACAGTCATGAACTGCATAACAATGTTTTGGTCAATGACAGACTGCATATATAACAGTTATCCTATAAGATTATAATACCATATTTTTACTATACATTTTCTACATTTAGATGTATTTAGATACACAAATACTGACCATTATGTTACAATTGCCTGCAGTATTCAGTACAGTACCATGCTACAAAGGTCTGTAGCCTAGAAGCAATAGGCTATACCATATAGCCTAGGTATGTAGTAGGCTATATCCTCTAGGTTTATGTAAGTACACTCTATGATGTTCATACAATGACAAAATCGCCCAACACTGCATTTCTCAGAACATATCACTGTTGTTAAGCAGCATATTACTTATACATGATTTCTAAGGGGTTAAAAATGAGCCTTCCAGTTTAAAACTGCTTTGAAATAAGTACACACTTCAACTAAGACCTTATACTTTCAGGTAACTTATACTAAAGATTTTATATTTAATTTGGAAGATTTGTTATCATATCGTTCTTGTTTTTGTGAGAAAAGTGCAAGTTTCCTATATCTCTCTCCATTGGTATAAGTATTATCCAAACACATCCTGTGTGTAAAAGGAAAAAGACCATTCATTTTGCATAATAATGTAATGGTTATTAAACAGATCAATTACATTTTTACCCTTCTATGAATTTGAAGTTGTTTATAATAACCAACATGAAATAATAAAAATATTTTAAAATTATAAATATAAAACAGAACCAGAGAAAATGCCAACGAAACTCTTCTGTGAGAAGAGTTAATATGCCTGCAGATAGACTGTAAAGTCCTATGTAGTTACTAATGATCCCAAAATTTTAGTTTGAGTTTCCCAGTAGTGAAAGCAAAGAGAGAAATGTGCTCATTTGTAAAATTTGCACTTTCCATGAAAAAAACCATAATATTGTCTTTGAAGAATTGAAGTTTATTTTGTTGCTTAGATATGAAAATATTTTCTTTTAGGATTTTTTATATAATGACTGAGAATGGTATGGTAAAGAAATTTCTAACCATAATATTTCTTAAAAGCAAATTTCTAACCATAGTACTTGCAACAAGTGAATTATTTATTTTTCTCTGGCTTTATTGCCAAGTAATGTTGAGAGGCAGCTCTCACCAAAAGGTGGCTTCTTTCAATAATAGTTTGGCTAGATGGGATTAATAAGAAAGGACATCAATATTATATATTGGCAAAGAGGAGATTATTAGAAAAATGAGAGAGAAATATAAGCATTTTTTAAGAGATAAAACAGTTAAAATACAAAATTTGATAAAAACAAAGAAGAGCAAAGGAATAAATTAAAATCATGGGTAAGCAAATTAGTACAACCATACAAACAGTATGGAGGTTCCTCAAAGAACTAAAAATAGACCTACTTTTCAATCCCGCAATCCTGCTGCCAGGTATCTGCCCAAAGAAAAAGAAGCCATTTTATCAAAAAGATACCTGCACTTGAATGTTTATTGCAGCACAATTCATAATTGCAAAGATGTGGAATCAATCTAAGTACTCATCAATTAATGAATGGGTTAACAAAATGTGATATCTATATACCATGGAGTACTACTCAGCCACAAAAAGAAATGAATTAATGTCTTTTGCAGCAATTTGGATACAGATAATTATCCTAAGTGAAGTATCTCAGGAATGGCAAAACAAACACCATATGTACTTCCTAATAATTTGGAATTAATCAGTGGGCACAGAGATAAGTAAAAGTCATTGGAAGTGGGGAGGGGGAAGTGGTGGAAGAGTAAAAGCCTACCTAACAGGCCGGGCTCGGTAGCTCACGCCTGTAATCCTAGCATTCTGGGAGGCCGAGGCAGGAGGATCGCCTGAGGTCAAGAGTTTGAGACCAGCCTGAGCAAGAGCGAGACACCGTCACTACTAAAAATAGAAAAAAAATTTAGCCAGTCAACTAAAAATAGAAACAACAAAAAAAATTAGCCAGGCTTGGTGGCTTGGGCCTGTAGTCCCAGCTACTTGGGAGGCTGAGGCAGGAGGATCACTTGAGCCCAGGCGTTTGAGGTTGCTGTGAGCTAGGCTGATGCCACGAGCACTCATTCTAGTCAGGGCAACAAAGTGAGATTCTATCTAAAAAAAAAACAAAAAACAAAAAACCCTACCTAACAGGTACAATGAACACCATTGAGGTGATAGGCATACTAATAGCCATGACTTAAGCATTATAAAGGCTATCCATGTAACAGAAACATTTGTACCCCCCTAATGTTTTGAAACTTAAAAAAAGTCATGGGAGGATGAATAGATAAGAAAATGCTTTAAAAAACCCAAACACAAACAAAAAGGATAAAATTGGTTTAGGGAAAAAAAACAGATAAAAGAGAAAAGGGGTAAATTTTAAAGGAATAGGAAAAAGTGTTACTATAGAGAATTTGGGTGTGTGTTAAAAGACAAGCATTATGACTTTTAAAAGAAATGTGTATGGAATAGGATTAGAAATTCTGATGAATAAGAAACATAAAATAAAAGAAGAAATATGGGACATAGTTGACTTATTTTTATAACTATTGCTGCCAAAATGAAGTTGTCATAGATATGCACTGATCATTGAAAACAGATTAATCATGCTATTCCTATATTTTATAAATTCACAAATTTCAATCCTCTGAATAGATCTCTTTTATTTTGTTCTGGATCAGATTTGTCTAAATAATTTCACATGTGGCTTGATAATCCTTATGACTGAACTTGAGCTCCTAAAAATGTAATGCTAGGCTGGTTCATAGTCCAGGTCACAGTAGCTAGACTTAAAATAGCTTTTTTAGCTTTTTTTAAAAAGAAATTTCACATGTTGGTATATAGACTAGAAGTATATGTCAAGAAATTAAATTTTGTTAATTAAGCCTTATATTGGGATTTTAGTACCGAGTTTTACATCTCTGCCTTGATTGTTCAGAATGAAACAAATTACTAGTTATTGAAGCAGTCAAGGTAAAAATGTACCAAATATACCAAGCACAAGAACTTAATGATAATTTTTTACCTCTTTCCTGGTAGATTAATTGTATAGCTTAATTGTATGTTAGATTAAAACTCCATTAAGATAAGAAGAATATGCTTAAAATCATTATAATATTTCAAATAACATTATCTAGTCATTTTTAAAGTGAACAGAATGGAAAAACCTCAGCTGTCTCCACTGCTTATCTAGAAATGAATTTGTTGTTCCATTTTCATTAAAGTTCGAAAAGTCCTTAAATTAACTGTCATATTAATTTGAGCTTTGATGAATCAGTTTTGCTATGAATACTTGAATATATTTTTTTTCTTTTTCTTTTTATTCCTCTTTTTTTTTTGAGAGAGAGAGAACCAAACTCATCCTGAAAATGTTCAGGAGAAGAAAAAGTAGATGAATGTGGTTTCTGAGCAGTGTATGAGACACTGTTCATGCTGGAGCCTGTAATTCCTACTTGAATCATTTTTTTAAAAAGAAAAAAAAAAAGATGTTAAAGAGAAAGAAAATAGGGTGCCAAGAAATAGTTGGCTCTGTGTGTGGAGGGGCAAGGAAGGGTAGCCCCGCCAGCAGTTTTTGTCTCTAGTGGGTGAGCTACTGTCCGGAAGGTGTGTTGGCTCTCTGGGCTGGCCTCTGAGGCATTGTGCCGCTCCCTCTCTCCCTGGCCTGGCCCGCTCTGGCCTAGAGTGGATCAAACAAGCCGTGGGGAAAGTTCCCCTCATTTGCATCACTTCTAGACAGCCCTGTCGTACTCTTTGCTGACAGGAAATCACTGTCTTTGTCACCTTTTCTCAGGGCCCTCCTTTTGGCAGAGATGGGCCATGTGACCACGCTTAATCACAACAACAGGGCTGGCTCAGGACTCAATGACATGTTTTCCTTAGCACTTCAATAAATGGGGTAGAGGAGTCAGTAGGAAATGACTACATTAATTTTAGAGTGAAAAGATAATTAACACTTGAAGGACTCATGCTACAACCTATGGAATTATTATTCAAATTAAAGTTAATTTATCAGAAACTTGTGAAAACTATCTTCCCTAATGCAACTGTTTAAAAAAATAAATGTTGAGTAGTAAGAGTTGGGCATACTGATGGGAGAGTGGCAAGAAGGTGGGAAAGAAGGGGTTTGGATGCAGAGAGGAGAACTGGAAGGGGGAGAAAGGGAGTGAGGGAAATCATAGCAGGCATAAACTATGTTTGAAAAGCAACTTAAATGGACTAAAACTTCAACATTTGGGACTGAAGGCTGGAGCATGTAAAACGCTTACTTAGATGATATGAATAGGACACTGGCAAACAAAAGGAGCAGTGTGCTCCTAGAAAACTGTGCTTAAAGGAGTTTCCTTGGCAACAGAAATGCAGTTCCAAAAGTAGACAGAACTTTCCTCAGAAAACATACTATTAATAACAACCTTCCGGAACAACTTGGAACAATTTGACGACTTGGCAATAATAATGCCAAGTGTTCTGCAAATTAATCTAACACATAACAGTTATGTTTTTCTTGCCTGTAATTCTGCTGGACCCTACCTAGAACTCATTGCTTTTTAGTGGCACAAATGTGAAAAATGTTTCTAAATGCTGTCATGGAAAAAGAAAACCAAAAGAAATGCTGTTGGTCAATGATTGTATTCAGCCTTTTGGAACCTACCAAGAGATCTTGGTTTAATGAGATTTTTTTTCCACAATGAAAGCTACTACATTTACTATCTCGTTTCATTAAAGATGCTTCCACAAACAAAACTTGGTAAAGGGTTAACAATCTTAGACTTACTGTGATGTGAAGCACCTCTGAGGCCATTGGTTATATAAATGCAACATTCACTAAATATGTGCTGAGTGTTATTTTTAAAAGCATCATCATTTCTTGTCAGCTCAGAGAATAATCTTGGATCTACTTAGCCAATGGGAATCATTTGAATTCTCCTGAAGGCAATCCCTTTGCTAGCCAAGAGAGGTAGGGTGTTCCTCTCCTCTGACCTTTCTTGAATCTTTGGATCTAAAGGTTAAAAGTAATCAATATCTCATTGTGCTGCTTGGTTTAAGGGTAATAAGTGGTAACCATCATGTTAAAATCCAAATGATTACAGATAACACTTAAACGAGTTGACCTGTTTGGAAGATTTTATTAATTGCAATCAGAATAATCATTAGAGTTTGCTAATAAAATTTTGAATTAAATTGCAAAAAATTTAATTTTGTGAAAAATGACTTTTACTTAATTAGATGGGAATGTGCAGTGTTCCCTCCTTTGTTAAGCTGAGAGCTTTGGCTTTAACCCCAGATATTTGTAAATTCCTTTCTGGTTTCTATAAAATAAATTAGAAGAACATTTAAATTCCTAATAAGAAAGGGTATTTGGTTCACTGACATCTTTGGCTCCTGAACTACATAATAATATGTATATGTTTCAGGTCAATGACTTCATGGAAATGTCCCTCACCTACTTTTTTAGCATTTCCTATTTTTAAATTACTTATCTTTAGTGGTTATATTCATATTGAACTAATCTGGTTTGAAGCTGGGAAAAAAATATAGATGTGTGACTAAACTTCACAGACAATGATGGTATGAATTGGAGATAATATATTCTGTTTTGTTTTTTTTAAATAAAGAGTACCAAAGTTTAAAGATAAAAACCAGTATTATCATTGACAAATGAAAATTGATATAAAAAGGATAACTGTTAGGCTTAATGTTCCACATAATAATATCAGGAAGTCATTGGTAGTCATAATTCTAACTAAGGATGTATATAAGATATATATGTTCTTGAATCTAAATATTTTGTGTTTCTTATCATTCTAGTTTTTATAATTTATTAGAATTTCATGAATGTATTCCTAAAGCAGGAAAGTAAGGCTAGAAAGTACCTAATGTTTTCATTATTTCAGAAGAAGTCCTTGTACCTATTCAGAATAAGTGGTGAACAACACAAGGAAAAGGTCAGCCACAGTGCTTTCACACATAAACTCATCAACTTCCTTCCTTTTTGTCCTTACCTCATAACCATGTCTAACTTTAGAAGGAGCTAGATTTGTGGTTGTCCAAGGGATATCATTTTTGGAATATTAGGAATTCCCCACCCCAGCTGTCTCTATTATTAACTGTTCATGATGCCTTTAATTCCATTCTTAAGATTCATTTTTGGGAGATAAAAAAAGAATGCACTCTACTGGATGCAGATATTCTATGGGGAGGGGGGTGGGAAAATAATATTGAATTAAATGCCATTTTTAACATCTACCTTAAATGGAAGGGCATTGGGAATGGAAAGGAGTGGGTAGAGAGCAGAAATCCAGATAAGGGACTGAAACCAGATATTGTCTCCTTCACCATTTGATAAAAAGGGAAGTGTAATTCTGTATGTGCATGTGTGTTTGTGTGGTGTGGGATGGGAGTAGGATGGAGGGAGAGAGAAACTAACATTAGTCAAATCTTACTATTTGATTATATCAGTGCCCTATTCACATTATCTTATTTAATGCTCACAAGGATTATTTTCTCTATTTTATAGATGCTGAGCCTAGGACACAGAGAGGTTAAGTGGCTAGCCTAAAAGATACAGAACTGGTTTCTTAATCAAATTAGGCTAGAATATGCTGAGAAAACAACCAATCCCCAAATCTCAGAGGCTTAAAACTGGAAAGATTTATTTTTCATGCATACTATAATACATGTTTATCAAACATTGGCTATTGGCTCTACTTGGCATTGTCCTCACTGCAGGACTTAGACTAATGGAGTAGCCACCCTCTTAAATATTTCTTTATTATGGCAAAGAGAAAGAAATGTTAATGGTACATCTGCAAAGAAAACATCATGGACTTGGGTTGGCTCTTTAGCTAATCATCAGACTATTCTGTGAAAACTCCCACACTTTCCTAAGCACCTCAGTGTCCTGGGTAAGTGTTGCCTTGTTGAGCCTCACTGGGGCCTCCTGTATTTTATCAGATTTGGGAAAGCTAAGGCTGAAAATATTTATGCTTTTTGGGTGATGCACTAAAGGCAGAATTGCCCAGGAGGATTCAATCTCATGGATCCTGTTATTGCCAAAGGAAGTTACTGAAGAAGGGTCCCCATGGAGAGATACTCCATAGAAATATCATTTGCAGAAAAATCATTTTCCAGTCCTGTAGAGGAAGCAATTTCAGTGTTCAGAAACAAGGGCACTCCTAAGCATATTTTTCATAATGTGGTCATTTGTGAAGCTCATACATTCTTAAACTAGGCACTTCCACAACACTATATTCCTAATGAGGCACACTGGGGTAAGCTAAGAGGGAAGGAGTGGTCTTCCTGCTGAACCTTGGTTTATTTACATAAGACACAAAACACACAGACACACTTGCACACACATACTTATGTAAATATAAATGTGTGTGTGTGTGTATATATATATATTTTTTTTTTTCTTTTTCTAAAGCTAGGAAAGAACAAATCAGGCTTATACCCTTATTGCTTTTGGGTTGATTTCTATTTTACCTCTAAACTTTCTTGAACCACAGAGCTCTAGCTTTTCTCCAGAAGGATATCTATACTGTCCTAAAACTCATATGAACTTACTATTTCAGCTGTTTTCCCTAGTAGTCGATTCTATAATGCTTATAGACATTTGCATAAAGAAAATTTGTGATTTTTTTATATTACCCTTGTCATCTCATTTGAACCAATGAAAATTGGGAAGTTTGTGGAAGAGTTATACATACAGAAATGTGTGTGTATAAATATACACAATGTATTAACTTAATTAAAAAAAATCTTTTATCAGGACTGAATTTGGATGAAGCCAGATTCCTTGAACCAGATATGCTTTTAGTCCTAAGACATTTAAATCATGCATTAATAAATAAATATATAAAATTCCTTCATATGTGCCAAGTTTCAGTCTGGAGCACCTCTCTATATTATAAATCTTGGTATATTGGATTTTTCCACCTTCATTACAATAGTATTATCCCTTTTAACATTGACAAGTGTTTCCCTGAGAAAGCCCTCTTTGAGGATAATTTAGCTGTGAGTACTTGGTTATTAATTAAATGCATATTTTTAAATAATGATGGTAGATTTGGACTCTGTGGACCAAATTTAAGAATGAATTATTGTAATTTTTGTTAGACTCTCCTATAGGAGGGCAGGGTTCATGTCTGTTTATTGATTGTCTATTAATATATCTCCAATGCCTGGCACATAATAGACTATAAATATATGTTGAAAAACATATTTTCAACATGGCTTATTCAATAATTAATTAAACTTTATTAATCAGAACTATTCTATCAATTCATTACTTTTTCAAGAAAAAAAATTCTATTCTCATGCTGTGATAATTATGTCTAAAGCTTTGTGGTCTTTCATATTGTATATAAAACAAAAATAAAAATCTCTCTTCTTAGAAAACCAAAATGCAATAAATACAGTTCTTAATACTAAGAGTACTCAGCGTTGGCCAGGTTGGTATCAGGGAGAAAGAGAGAGTGGTAGGGAAAGAAAGAGGGAGAGCGGAAGGTAAGGTCAAAGACACCCATGTCTGAGACATAAATGGTACAAAAATGCACAACTAATCACCATAATTCTTTGGCTAATCACCAACCTCTCAGACCATACTATTCTCTGATGTGTTCTTGATTATTTAGATACATACGAGAATGATTATTTATACTTACGAGTATAACATAGACCGTGCAAATGTAAAATCTAAAAATCAAACAATAGGTGAACATGAACAGTCATTAGAAATGGTAGGTATATTGGCACGATTTGTTCTTTGTACTATGGTTGGTAGGAGAGTTTATTGACACATTCATTGCAGAAAATTATGTATGACTTCAGATGAGTGTGTGTTCCTAAAAATGTAATCATGAAGGGGGTGAGAAAAATAATAAGGGACTTAGACATGGGCTGGCTCTTTAATCCAAGTCCATCATGATGAGAGGGAAAGAGGAGAGAGAGAGTCTAAAAGAGTGACTCATCTTCCCAAAGTTGTAGCCAATTAATTCAGAATATGAAAATTTTAAAATTAAATTTCACTGCTATAATACCAGAAGAGGGCTGAAACATACTTTTGAAACTTTTCCCCACACTTTCATTTTGAAAAGTTTTACACTATTCATAATTTATAAAAAATCTTTATATATGGTCATTTATAATGTTTGTTATGTAGTGATTGTGAACTTTAATGATTTTTAAATTTTAAGAAAAGATTAAAAGATGTACCACTTAAAATTAAAATTTGATAAATATTTCTGATCAATTCACTTTTTGGCCCTATTTGTGTCCACTTTGATATCCTTTTGGGTTTACTGTCCTCCTACTGAACTTTGTCTTTCCTCCTCAGCTTTCTTCAGCTGGGACACACTGAGGTTTAAAAATATGCATGATAAACATTCCTATCTGTACGATTTCTCTCTCCTCTTCCTCATTCTCATCTGCCTGGTGGTACTGAAGACCCATTCTGTGAAACAATGGTTGTCTTATAAACCACAAGTAAAAATTCTCATGTTCACTAAAACTTAAGTATAAATGAATCTCTAAGGTTGAGCTAATTGAAATCTTTTTCTACAACATAGAAATTTAGCAAAAGAATTCAGATTTGGCTAGCATCTTATAATCCATGTTTTGATGATAATTTCATGAGGCTCTATCCGTCCAAGTTTGGGTTAGAAAAAGAAATAAAGTATGGAAACACTGTCAGAAGCCTTTTCTGTTTACAAAAAGATCCAGGGATACCATGAGTACTGCCAGAAATCTCATGTGACAGCCAGCTCTTTGGGGAGTTTTGAGCTCACCAAGTTCAGGAAATAGTTCCAGAAAGCTGATTGGAGCACAAAGATTTTTTTTTTTTTAATTTTTAACTGAAGTGAATAATTATGTTCCCTGTCTGCTGTCCACACTGCTGCTCAGACCTGTGCCCTGCTGGGGTGGACATCTCCCCAAGGCTAGATGATATTTGGCACTCAATAAATACTTTCTGAATTGAATCACCTGCTTAATGACTGTTTTCTCCTGAATATTACTAAGTTAATCTCTTAGAGGTTTTGTACAGTTATTTAGTTCAGTGGAAAGTGAGAATTTCAGTGGAGTTTCAGGACTGCAAGTGACCTAGAAAGGACCTTCATTTCATTCCCTCTCTTTCAAGGATTGTTTTTTTATCCATTCCAGATAGGAGAAAATTTGTCCTCCATTAAAGATCTTTCCAGAGGGAATTCCACCACCTCCCGTTAAAATGTTTAACAACTTTCCCTGCCCCCAAAGTCTTCTTATATCTGGTGTAAATCCCCTCTGTTGTTAGGTTTAATTGTCAAATCAGTGAGAATTCATGCTCTGTAATTAAACCTCTTCTGTTTTCTGTAAGTCACATTTCTCAAGCTTTTGCAGTTTTCTTTTCAAGTTAAAAATTTTTTAAAGTAATTTATTTCAGTTTTGTCTATACTCCATCTGAAAACACTTCCATCCTCTTTTGTAGGAAAAAATATGCTAATATTGAGAGACTGCTGGTAAATCCATATATTTGAGGGGCTTTAACAAGCTCCATGGATTTCTCCAGCAGGTTTTTCAACTCTCTCTTATTAACAGTTAATAAAATAGTTCATGGATGGTTTGGAAGAGGAATGTGGCCTGTCTAAAATGGTATGACTTATAGTGTATACCTTAAAAAATAGAGTTTAAAAAGAATAAGAAAATTACATAAAAATGGACCCAAAAAATCCTCTTTCCATTTAGGGACAGAGCTGCTTCTTCTCCCAGTGGATACATAATATATTATTTATGTAAGAGTGAGCATCATGTTTTTGGCTCACATTCCATTTGGAGCATACACAGTATGACAATTTCCTTGGCTTATTGTTGTATATGTGGCTATTTTTAATACATTGCTTTTGTCTCTTTTTCATGCTTGCTTACATCTGTTGTTATAAAAACTGACATAAAGTTTTTAAACATAAAAGAAGTGATGGAGAAAGAGATGATAAGATACAAACAACATTTCAAGAGAACATGAGGTGGAGAAACAGGAGCAAAGTTACCATGAGGGAAAACCAAAAGCAGCCTCTGCAAGATAAATGGGAGGGAGGGTCAGAACAAGTGTGTTCAATCACAGAGAAAAACATGGTCATGAGGCTACAAAAAGCATTTCTAAGGTAGAAGGAGTTTAGTGCATTTTACACCAAATTATTTAAACATTTTAAGCTTCAGTTTTCAAACCTACGAAATGGGGATAATAACACCTACCTTGAAAGGCTGTTATAAGGATTCAATGAGGTAATATATGTAAGGGGTTCACCTGGTGCTTGGTAAATAGTATCAGTTCAATACATAATACAGAATCAGGGGTTGACAAACTATGGCCTACAGGTCAAATCCAGCCCACAGCCCATGTTTTAAATAAAGTTTTATTGGAAAACAGCCAGGCACATTCATTTATATAGTATCTATGGCTGCTTTTACACTATAGTAGTAGAGTTGAGTAGTTTGAACAGTGACCATATGGTCAACATAGTTTACTATCTGGCTCTTCACAGAAAAAGCTTGCCAATCCCTGGTATAAATAATAACTATTATGGAAATGCCTTAGGAATATACATTATTCTACAGACTTGAATGATTTCCCAGTTCAGTTTTCTGTCTGCTGTTGTGCAATAATATCTGTTAGTTTTCCTAGTGTAACAATCCAAACTCTCCTGTTCTGTTGCTTTTCAGTGTAACATTAAATGGTTAATTGGTTCATTTCACCACCAGGTGGCCTCCTATGCTCTATTGTGCTTGTGGGACCCAAAGAAAATCAAAAAGTGGATCCTATACACTTCTTCCAACTTTGGCTGTTACTGTTCTCTTATGGCACTTTTCTGGTTACTTGACTGCTCTGAAATTGCTCTGTGAACCCTACATTTCATTTTTGGCCCTGAAAAGAATTTCACACTGGCATATTTAGAAAATGAAAATTTAGAAAATTTAGAAAATTCTAGATCAGAGTTAGAAACAGTTAAAAAAAAAAAACA
>VBSM01002121.1:29321087-29375098 GCA_008086735.1 Cheirogaleus medius | reverse complement strand
TGCTGTTTCCACCACATCTGCAGTTACTTCCTCCACTGAAGTCTTGAACCCCTCCAAAATATCCATGAGAGTTGGAATCAACTTCCAAAGTCCTTTAATGTTGATATTTTGACCTCCTCCCATGAATCACAAATGTTCTTAATGGTATCTAGAATGGTAAACCCTTTCCAGAAAATTTTCAATTTACTTTGCCCAGATCCATCAGAGGAATCACTATCTGTGACAGCTATAGCCTTACAAAATATATTTCTTAAATGACAAGACTTAAAAGTCAAAATTACTCCTTGATCCATGGGCTGCAGAATGGATGTCATGTTAGCAGGCATGAAAACAACATTAATGTCCTTCTCCATCTCTATCAGAGCTCTTGGATAACCAGGTACATTGCCAATGAGCAGTAATATTTTGAAAGGAACTTTTTTTTCTAAACAGTAGGTCTCAACAGTGGGTTTAAAATATTTAGTAAACCATGTTGTAAACAGATGTGCTGTTGTCCAGACTTTGTTATTCTATTTATAGAGCACAGACAATAGATTTAACATGATTCTTAAGGATCCTAGGATTTTTGGAATGGTCAGGCAGAATTGGCTTCAACTTAAAGTTACCAGCTGCATTAACCCCTAACAAGAGAGTTGGCCTGTCCTTTGAAGCTTTGAAGCAAGGCATTGACTTCTCTCTAGCTAGGAAAGTCCTGGATGACATCTTCTTCCAATAGAAGGCTATTTTGTCTACACTGAAAATCTGTTATTTAGTGTAGCCACTGTCATCAATGATCCTAGCTAGATCTTCTGAATAAGTTGCTGTAGCTTCTACATCAGCACTTGCTGCTTCACCTTGCACTTTTATGTTATGGAAATGGTGTCTTTCCTTAAACCTTGTGAACCAACCTCTGCTAGCTTCCAAATTTTCTTCTGTAGCTCCCTCACCTCTCTCAGCCTTAAAAGATTTGAAGAGCATTAGGGCCTTGCTCTGTATTAGGCTTTGGCTTAAGGGAATGTTGTGACTAGTTTGATCTATCCAGATCACTCAAACTTTCTCCCTGTCAGTAGTAAGATTGTTTCATTTTCTTATCATTTGTGTGTTTATTGGAATAGCACTTTTATTTTCCTTCAAGAACTTTTCATTTGCATTCACAACTTCGCTAAGTGGTGCAAAAGGCCTAGCTTTTGGCCTATCTCAGCTTTCAACAAGCCTTCCTCACTAAACTTAATGATTTATGACATTTGATTTAAAGTGAGAAACCTGAGGCTATCCTTTCATTCGAACACTTAGAAGCCATTGTAGGGCTATTAATTGGCCTAATTTCAATGTCAGTGTGTCTCAGAGAATAGGGAGATCCAAGAAAAGGGAGAGAGATGGGAGAACTGCTGATTGGTGGAGCAGTCAGAACACACACATTTATGGGTTAAGTTCCTATCTTATATGGGTGTGCTTTGTGGCACCCCAAAACAATTACAGTATTAACATCAGTAATCACTGATCACAGATCACCATAACAGATATAATAATATTGAAAGGCCAGGTATGGTGGCTTACATCTGTAATGCTAGCACTTTGGAAGGCTAAGGCAGGAGGATTGTTTGAGGCCAGGAGTTCAAGACCGGCCTGAGCAAGAGAGAAGCCCCATCTCTACAAAAAATAGAAAAATTAGCTGGACATGGTGGCACATGCCTATAGTCCCAGCTACTCAGGAGAACAAGGCAGGAAGATCATTTGAGCCTAGGCATTTGAGGATGCAGTAAGATATGATGACACCACTGCACTCTACCAGGGCAATAAAGTGAGACCCTGTATAAAATAATAATAATAATGATAATGAAAAAGTTTGAGTATTGTGTGAATTACCAAAGTGTTGCACAGAGACATGAAGTGAGCCCATGCTGTTGGAAAAATGGTGCTGATAGACTTGCTTCATGCAGGGTTACCACAAACCTTCGGTTTATAAAAATTACAATATCTACGAAGCTCAATAAAATGAGGTATGCCTGTATTTTTTTAACTACCATAAGAAGTGTATAGTTCCTAAAGCTGGGTGGGGTGGCTCATGCCTATAATCCTAGCACTTTGGGAGGCCGAGGCCAGAGGATTGCTGGAAGTCAGGAGTTTGAGAGCAGCCTGAGCATGAGCAAGACCCTGTCTCTACAAAAAATAGAAAAATTAGCTGGGTGTGGTGGTGCACACCTGTAGTCCCAGCCACTTAAGAGGTTGAGGCAGGAGGATGGCTTTTGAGCCCAGGAGTTGGACGTTGCAGTGAGCTGTGGTGATGCTAGGGCACTCTAGCCAAGACAACGGACTGAGACCCTGTCTAAAAAAAAAAAATTAAAGTATGTAGTTCCTAAATGCCACAATATTTTTTGTCTGTTTCAAGTAGTGTTATAAATATGTATTTTATGAAACTTCTTAGATGCTTTCCTTTCCATTTTACTTTTATTCAGTGGTAGATAACTATTCATTTGGATTCTCTACAGTATCTTTTCCTCTATCATGGAAGTTCAGCTTTCTCTTTAATGTCTTATTTTCTACATATTTTAATTTTTCTATCTTTTCCTCTAGGCTTAATTATCAAATGCTCCTCAATTATTTTTCACAGCATAAAACAAATATATTCACTTATATTTCCATTGACAATGGATCATTTCATATCATATGAGCAACCTGTTCTTAATCTTCTGCTTGTATTGTGGTGCACACATTGCTGGATTGTACAACATTTGAATTGTCACATTGGATGTCATGGCAAATATAGCTAAAGGTATTTAGCTGTCTGTGAGGAAAGGACCTAAATGGTCCCTAAGGCATTTTGGTAAAGAACAGGCTCACATTTGAATTCAAAGTCTACCCTAGGAGACCTAGTGACAGGCAATCAGTCTAATTTCAAATTCCCTACTGGGGCTACTTCTCTAGAGAGCTGTATGGTTGAAGTCAGATTCATATTTGCTTGGGGAAAAATTGATTATAAGTTTTTCTACTTTGCAAACTACACTAATTGGTATCAAACCCAACTAACAACTTATGAAATTTGTATTAATTTCTGTATGCCTAAGCACAAAGATATTTTTTACCTTAATCTCTTATTTTCTCACATATATTTTGAAAATTACATAGTTCACATGTCCTAGTACATATATTAGGAATTAATAGTCTAATAATTCCGCCTTTACTTTTTTTTAAAAAAGTAAGGAATGATGTTATCTTTTATTAGTGTCTATATGAGGATGAAGCAATAAGCATTGGTTAGATATTATGATATGCTGTGGAAAACCAAATAAAAAGGAAGATTATTCTTTTCTGTAAGTAATTTATAATCCATTTAGAAAAGTAAGACCAAAAAACCCATGAAATGATAGCACAGATAGCAAATTCTTGTGGTATGAAAATTAAGTGTTTATCTTCTTAGAAAGTCTTTATGTAAGAAATGATACTGAAACTGGACCTAGATGGATAAAAATTAAATAAGTGTCATGGGGATAGGTGCATTGCAGAGGAATTCAATGAAGGAAAAAAAAATCTCAGATCTGGAAATTAGCTTGAACCGTTCTAGGACTTTACTAAAACCAGGAAGACATACTGAAGAAGAATGAAAACCCATTGGCAAATGATAATAGCTTTTGTCCCATGTGTTCAATGAAAGTCAATAAAAGGCAAGTTTTTTTTTTCATTCTGTTGTATATTGATTCCTAGATTCAGTGTTTCATTTGTTTATATATACAAATATACAAACTTGTGGCCTAAAAGAGATGAAAAAGTTATGCCAAAGGTCATATTTTCTTAGCATACAACTTTGCATGCTAAAAAAAGTTTGAACAAACATTTGTTTATAGTACTTATTATGTAATAGAAATTGTCCTAGGATCTTTGCATATATTAGCTCATTGAATCCTCACAGCGACCTTATGAAGTAAATATTAATATTATCACCAGATGAGCAAGTAATGAACAGGCAAGTACACAGTAAGCAATACAAACTAAGTTTGAACATGGACAGTCTGATTCCAGGCATATATGTTAACATTTTTTCTGTTTTTAAAATCAATCTCCTTGAATCTCGTTGATTTAGAAATTAAAATCTTAGGTATGGGTCCTTTTCTGTTACCATGTTTATAGAATCAATAATATAGTGAGTAATTAAATGCTTATGTATGTATAGGTTTTAAGAGTAGTATTACTGGGTAATAGCAACATGTTCCCTCCTCCCTTCAATAAGGGTAAAAAAAAATAGTAACATTTTGTTGATGTATTTTCTAAAAGATGGGAATTGAATATATATATATATATAAAATGTTTACCTTTCCAATAACTTCACCCTGATGTGACTTATTTTACACTCTAATGTAGCCAGACAGTAGTTATAATACATTATTTCTAAGACAGATTAAAAAAACAACAATGAGAAATTTATAGTCTTACTTGCAAATAAACCAAAAAATCTTATTACAAGAGTCATGTGTATTAAAATCAAAGACTTTTTATTAATGGTTCTTTTTACATAGAGATCTAAAATTTCTTACAAACATGTTCTATTTACTTCTTAAAATATCTGTAGTAGATAAGTGTCAAGTATATCTCTATCCCTGTTTTGCAGATGGAATGACCATGGAAGTATGAAATTACTTCCCTTGGATCATATGGCAAGCCACCAACAGAACAAAAGTAGAAGTAACAGTTATGGGACTGGTGGTGCCCAGTGAAGGGTTTCCTATCAATGGTGCTTAGGGAAAATCCTCAAAATCCCAAGTTTTAATACCTATTTCTTTTTTAAAAGTTATCCATTATTGTGGCTATAATTTGTGTTAAATGGCCACATTCTTGTACTTCTGCTTCGTTTGGTTCCAATCTCTTCTTAATGAATTTTTTCAGCCCTTATGCAAATTTTTAAGTCATCATCATCATATTTTTTCATGTTATTATTTCAGGGAAGTCATTCACTGAAGACCTTCTCTCTAGCTGTAATTTCCTTCCTTTTATGCAGTACTGTTTATTTTTATGTAGTTTTTTATGATTTATTATCGGTAGACTAGTAATTGTTTCCCCTATCTGGCTAAACTTTTGTAATTTTCCCTATTTACTCATTACTTTTTCTTCATACTTCTATGCATTTCCTTCATTTTGTTCTCCAGATCTTTGCTTCTTGCTCCACCTTATGTGTATCACTCATGTCTCTTGTGATTAGATCTACACATACACACATACACACACACACACATTCTGTGTGATGGAACTGTTCTAATAAACTGCATGTTTATAGGGGAATTCCATATATAGCTAGAAAAAATACTCAAAAGCAGTTATCATAACCAGAGTTTGTTCTTTATGGTTTTAGTTTATACCAATAAATTTCCACGTGTACCCTAGAGTTTCTTTAAACTGTGAGCTGTCATCCTTCTGAGTAACAGTCTTGAACTATCAATGAGAACTCTCCTATTTTCCCTTTTAGCCTCAACCTCATGCTATTAAAAATCTATGAAGTTTTTGGCTGAGTGTGATGGCTCACGCCTGTAATCCCAGCACTTTGGGAAGCCAAAGTGGGAGGATCACTTGAGGCCAGGAGTTCAACACCAACCTGGGCAATATAGCAAGACCATGTCTCTAAAAAATTAAAAATAAAAGTGAAATCTATGGAGTTTTGGAGGATAAATACACACCAAGATGAATCTGGCTATAGAGTTATAAGTGTGGGGTTCTTAAGTATGTTTTGGCCGCTCCAAAGTCACTTTGAATGGCAATCTTGACCTTATTTACATTATACTCTCTGGGTCTACCAATTTCCTCAGACTTCTGGACTGAGATCTGAAGATGCATTTTCAAGAGCAATAGTATGACCTAGCAAGCTAAGCTGATATTCCTCCTGAAATTCTATTTCTGGATTTTAGCACTATCTTAGTGACCTTGGGCAAGTCACTTAGCTTCTATGTATCAATTTTTAATCTGTAAGACAGAAGTAACATTACTAACTTTCCCTATGGGTTTGCCATCAGAGAACAAAAACAGAACAATCCATTGAAATGATAGTCAGGTTTTCTGAGGCTGGAGCAATAGTGCTTAAGTCTTAATGCCTAAAATCTCTAAAATTTATTTTCTTAAAATATCTGTCTGATAAATATGGGTAAGCACCCAAAATAAATAAAAATACATGGGGGAGAGCTTGAACAGAAAGGTTTTTAAGTCTATAGCATACTGGTGTTAGAACTGGAAATTAGGCTTACTTCTTGCATCCTGATCAAATGTTCTTGCTATGAGAAAACACTGCCTCATGAAAGGTGCCCTTAAAATATTCAAAGAACTGCTGTCACCTTCCTCTTTCCTTTGATAGATTTTATAGAAGATTTTCTTCTGTTAACCATTCCTGTCCATGGGAAACAATTAACTCTGTTCATGGTTTCTACTTGAAAATTGAGAATAATATTTCTGTATTGGATGTTTTACCAAATAAGTTTTCACAGAGAACGAAGTTCAAAAATAAATAAGGTAACCACAATGTGCTCATTTCTGTGTACTAACACTATATGTGACATATATTTCAACAGCTATATATGCCCACCTGGACTTTCTTTTGGGAGAAATTCAAATGAATAAACATTTTCTAACTTCCTCCCATATCTAAACCATAATGCTAAGAATTGCAGTGAACAACACATAGTCCCTGACTTCATCTAGTCCATTGCAGAAGCTTATAATCTAACTCTGAAACCACATTTGTCCTTATATGAAATGCAAGCACCAGAGATACCCTCAAAAAGTAGCCTAAGGCATCAAATATTTTTACCATACAGAGATTTGAGCAGTAATCAAGAAAATTCCATGGCATTATGGATCTGTTAAGATTATAGAGGTAAAAACCTTTGAAAAGTTAAAAACACATATTTAAAAAGTTACAATGTGAATACATAAAGATATGATAGCATTTTCATTGTTTTTAGGAACAAGCAACCCTGGAAATGCTTTGATCAGTTCTGTCTTAACACCTAGTATCACATGGTAAATTCTGGGTGCAGCATCTTAGTGCAGGAATTGTCAGTCCCTGGGGAATGCCCATTTGCAATAAAATTGAAAAGATAGTTTTTTGATGGTGACAATAAGGACAATAGTGCTTTCAGCCTTTATTTAGGTCACTGATTCTTTTAGATTTCAAAAGTTACCATGTTCTGCAGCAACACCTTTTTGATAAACTATAATGGCTATAGTGTTCTATTTCTCATTTTTCTTCTTATCTTCAGAGAGAAAACAAGATATCTCTTTGAGGAAACATTATCAACAGAGTTAATGTAAAAAATATATAGTGTCTTTCTTAGGAAATTAATGTGGCATTATTTTTGAGGTGTGCAACATCTTGGCAACTGCTTTGGTTTAAAACTCCATGTGATTTGGGAAAAGCACGTTTCAGAATGTTTAATTCAGTGATACAAAAGGCACTAATGAAATATGCATGTATGAATTTTATATCATATTAGTTCCCTCTTTCTTGAAATCTGAATAAAAGCCAAACATCTGGATTATGTTTGAAAAGCCTGAATTTCCAATTTTCAGAGAGATCCAGTCTATTTTGACATTGCACACTTAGCCTTAACATTTACAGTGTGCTATTAACATTACTTGCAATTGTAGAAAAAAAGTCCAGATTTAAACAAACGTGGTGCCTCCTAATGCTAAAAATATATCTATATTTGAAATGGCTGCTTCTGCTGCTGCATAACCATACACATCCATAGTTTAGGCTTCATCAGCACTTTCATTATAAATACTGGAATTGAACGGGCCTGTAATTCAGCTATAAAGATATGTGGTAAGCTTTGATATATAAATTCTTCTATGATTGTATGTTAAAACACCAGATAGCACTTCATGTATCACTTAGTTTGAGAAACTATTCATTGACTTAGGGTTTTCTGAAGGTCACAAATATTCAAGATACTCCACGGTCAACCAAAAAAGACATAGCTATTATCCTTTGAAAGTTTATTCTTCAGATTTACAGGACAAGATTTCTGTTTTTATAGATACTTGGGTAGATTTGGGCAGCTAGACTAAAGGTAGTGAATATTTATGGTCATAGTTTAGGGGTGTAAATATGGATATCAATGCATTATCTCATTTTAATATCAGTTTAGCTAGGACATGGCTGGTCAATCAAGTTTTTAGGGGGTGAGGCACAAGGTGCTGTGTCTGCACAAGAGGTAAAGGAAGACAGAAGAATGTAACTGTTGTGTTTGAAGCTTACATAATAATAACCTCTCAGGGGACTTTACTACACTTAAATTGTTACTGGATTTCTTATGGCATATATAGGTAAATTTACTCTTTTGTTATATATGGAAAACAGCTAAAGTCAAGGACTTTTGTCTTTTTCTTCTTATTTTGCTTATTTTAAAAATCCATTAAATTATAAACTATATTGTGGTGCTGGGCATGGTGGTGTGTGCTTGTAGTCCCAGCTATTCAGAGGCTGAGGCAGGAGTATGGCTTGAGCCCAGGAGTTAGGGGATATAGTATACAATGATCACACCTGTGAATAACCTGGGCAACATATTGAGACCCCTGTCTCTTAAAAAAATTTATAATTAGTGCCCAATTAAACAAAAATAGCTGTGTTTAAAGATGTTCATTTAGGTTGGGGGATGAAAAACAAAAGAAATGGTACTTTTAAATTGGAGAGTTTTTTGAAGAAGAATACTGAGTTTCATTACATTAATTGCTACTCAAGTTTTTTCCATCCTACATTGCATACTCTAATAGATACTACATAATTGCATAACTATTCTTACTATGTGCTGACATGACATTACAAAAGCCCTGATATGGTGCATTATAATGAAACCGTAATTAGAGCAGTCATGATGTGTTATAGCAATGATCCACATCATCACTGAAGTGTATTGGAATGTGCAGAAAAACCATTGAGATGTGTAGATTTTTGACATAATAAAGTACAACCATGAAGTTTCATAGCATGGAGGAGAGACTGCCATTATGCCCGTGCTGCTGGTGTTAAGGGTTATAACCACTTCTTAGATTCTGTTGGAGAAAGGTCTGCATTGATGGAAGGAAAATTTTGAGTGGCGTTTGTGAAGTTTATGTCTTTAAAAATATCTACAGGAATGACCTTGTTGAAATATGGGCCTAACCACATAAATCCTATAGTAGAAGTCTCCTGTAATATCTTAATCAAATAAAAGGACTTGAAAACTTTTTTCTGATATTTCAAATGCAATAAAATACCTCTGTAAACTAGGATGGACTGAAGATGGTTTCAGAAT
The DNA here is from genome assembly GCA_008086735.1 of Cheirogaleus medius. Lineage (NCBI taxonomy): Eukaryota > Metazoa > Chordata > Mammalia > Primates > Cheirogaleidae > Cheirogaleus > Cheirogaleus medius. The sequence continues at coordinate 29,365,847 of VBSM01002121.1, read as the reverse complement.
TTTCAGTTAACCTTGCCCCTTCTTTTGGTTCTCCATCTCCTATCTTAAGCTTAGATCACATAGCTTACATTTTATGTGATTGTGTCTTTGCTTCATTGTTGTTTTCCCAGGTTTTTCTGCATTAGAATTTGCATTTGAATCTTGTTCCAGCAAGTGACAGCTTTTTCTTAACTTGCTGTTTTTCAATCTTGGCATTTATTCTACACAATATAATATGATTGTCATGGCTGATATTATGTATGTGGGCCCAAGGAAGCTCACTTTTCTAAAACAAAGAACTTTAGACTCTTATCTTCCAGGCTAATCATCATTCAATGCCTCATTATCCCATAAAATATCCCAGACAGGTAGATTTGTTCAGGTCTCTGCCTGAATGCCTCTGGTGAATGGGAGCTCACTAACTTCCACTTTGTGTTCCTACTTATACTTTAGCCTTTGATTCCCAGCCGGACTTCTGAGGTCAGGTGCAACAAATTAATATTTTCTATTTAAAAGTCCTCTAAATATTCAAAATCTGCTAAGGTATCCTCCCTCTCTTCTCTCACCTCTAACTCTTATTTGCCCCTTAGCTGAATACCTCTAGTTTCTTCAACAGCTTGACTCTTGGGGAAGTGTTGAATCTTCTCTCTTCCTTGAGTGCTCTCCTTTGGACATTTAATATGTTATCCAGGTCCCTTTTGGCATATGGAACCTAAGCAGAACCTGGAATGCAGATTTGGGCCTAGTAAATCACAGTCAAGCTAATTTATCTGTTACCTGAGTAGCTGGGACTACAGGTGAATGACACCACACCCAGCTAATTTTTTTAAAAATGTGTTGTAGAGATGTGGTCTTGCTATGTTTCCCAGGCTGGTCTCAAACTCCTGGCCTCAAGTGATCCTCCCACCTTGGCCTCCCAAAGTGCTGGGATTACAGGAGTGAGCCACTGAGCCCAGTCTGTTTCTTTTTTCTTTTTTTTTTTTTTTTTTTTTTTGCATCTACTTTCCATTATCTGTTGACTCATATTGAACCTAAAGGCAATTGAAGCCTAGTCACCTCCATTCTTTATGCAGTTTTAAAATTTTTATATTTTTGGAGGGGAGCGTGGGGTAGGGCGAGATGGGGTGGTTATTAACTCTGTCAGGCTTGACATTTGTCATTTCTCCTTCTTAGATTTAATCCATTATGCCAGCATGTTTTGTTCCCTTTAGAGTCTATTATCATCTGAAATAGACATTGTGAAGTAGTTGCCAGCAACTTTAGATCTAAGTTAGAGACACAGTTTGGTCTGTGTAGTATTAAAAAGTTTTAATGAAACATAAAAATTATGGGATTTTACATGAAAGTGTATTTTTTTGGCTTCTCTTAAAAAATATACCTGGCCATACTGGAGCCATACTGAAGCCATATTCCCGTATAGGAAGATTCGACAGAGCTGAGTAAGGGTTGCCCCTTTTAGATGGCGTATATGCTCTCCCATCCTTCACACTTCACACAGTTATCTCCTCACTGGTATTAGATGTTAGTAATAATCACATTTATGCATTTTTATCTTTTAGTAGAGAAAATAGTTCTCTTTTTCCATGACACTAACCGTAGTTAGAATATGAAAGAGAGAAGAAGACTTCTCCATGCCCACTCAACTCCTTTATATTACCTGCCTGATACTGGGGTGTTAGAGCTGGCCAATGCTGGCTTGTAAAAGTGTATCATTAAATATTCAGGAATTTTGCCAAAGTAACAACCATTGGTAGATTAGAATCGGCCATGGTGGGAATATTTACACCAGGGAAATCAACAAACGCTACAAATCGGGGCTTTTTCTTTTTGTTTTTTTCTTTCCTTTCTTTTTTTTCCCCAGAGTGCCAGTTCTCTAGTATACCACTATCTTCAGGTATTTGAGTTTATGATCTCTAGACTAAAATATTTATTATTCTTTATTGATCAATGAGAATAGTATAATCTGGCAGTCTGATCAACATGTTATATTCATGTTTTCCTTATTTATGTCATTAATAAAATATTGAATAAGTATGGACCAAAGAAGAAACCTATGGTATGACATCCATTAATCAGTGATCTTTACATATGGTTGTTCAACAGGTTCTCAGCAAAACTTCCTGTACTTCTGTGCTTCTAAATGATTGCATCCATCTGCTCAATTTATGCTTATGAAAATCTAATGGAAGTACATACGCCTGATCCAGGAATTCACATCCTTGCTGTAGGGATTTAAGTCATTAGATTTTGGGTGTATGTTCTTAGCAATTTAATTATGTTTAAAATCTGGTTAGTAGTGTAGTAAATAACTGGTATTGCTACAAAATTGCATTGAGAAGGTAATAGGATTGAATTTCTGCACAGGTTGACACTCAATTAAAATTTCCATATATCCAGTGAGTTAGCCAGTTCTTGGCTGGGGAGCTAGAGCAAATGCTTTCCTACTAAGCCGATCACTTCAAAACAGGCAAAATTTATAATAGAATCAAATCAGGACTAAATGCATCAACTAAAACTGGAGTTTGGCTTATCAAATACAGATCAAAAGCAAGAAATAGACTAGAGAGCACACGGAATATTTCTTCCTTAAATTTCTCTATTTTTTATTGACACTGGAGGAAAAATAACACATTAAAACCTCCTTACTAAATTACTGTCCTAAACCAATAGATCCATGGGGCTTGTTCAGCTAAAAGCCACAACAGACTTTGTAATGCAATGATGTAATCTTGGCTTTGTGTCATTTATATTCAACCTAAAAAAAAACAATTTTCCTGAATAGACAGGCTGACAACAATATTGTTCAGTGTGGGTTTTTATTTGGATTCTTTCCAAACGGTTCACATGCCTTCACAGTAACACATCATGCCTACTTACGTTTATTGCCTGAATTCTAAACTTTTCCCCTTTTACTAGCTTTCTATTTTTCTTTTAAGGTCTCAGTTATGTTTGTAAAACTAACCAGCTCCACCACAAAATTAGGATGTATCTTGCAGAGAGCATTCATTTTACTTTTTGCATATTTTTCCTGAGGTCATGTCAAGGTTAGTTTGAATTCCATCCTACATTAAGACTTCTTTCACAGCTATTTAGCTCGGCAGCCTACTCCCCGCTGGGGTCTGCCCCTTGGGCACGTCAAAGCTTCAGACCTGACAAATCACACACAGATGAAGCTGTACAGTTTTTTAAACAGTTTCATCAGTAACTTTTTTTTTCTTTCTCTGAATTATCATTTCAGGAATGTTGATTTCTATTTGAGACAGTTTGTTTTTACATCAGAGTTGTAGACTAGCAATATCATTTATTTTATAGTAAAGGATATTAATAGTCTTCTGGTTGTCGAGACTGCAGACCTACAGCCCACAGACCATTGCTGACTAGTATAACTGTAATTGCGTTATTAAAATCTATTTGTAGCAGGAAGCTTAGTGTTGGAAAGGTGGCTACAGCAGAGTTTACTGGAATCTGAAAAAAAAAAGTCAACCATAAAAATGCATCCAGTTTATAACATATTATGAGTTGAGCCTGGAAATGTTTCTCAAATGGTTAGTAATATGCTTTTATCAGTATTTTTTAATAACAAATTGTGAAACTAATGGTGCAACTCCATTTCCTGTTTAATTGATGAAGTTAAAGTGCTGGGTTGCTAATGAGCGAATTAGCAAACAATGTCTCCTCTACAGGCTTAAGTAGATCAGGATTTTTAAAAAGCAGCTTACTGTCCTTATTTTTATAGGATGAAAAATATTGACTGCCACAGACTTGCTAGATCAACTGAAGAAATGGTGTAATTATTGCTGTACAGTCATCTTGGCAATGTCAAACAACCAGATTATAGTTTTCTAGTTCCCACACTAGAAAATAGTTATTTTCTTTTATGAACCATAGGCTTTTCATTACATTTTCATCCAGGACAAACAGCACCTGAAGATCTTAACTGCAGACTAAGCAGAAAACTTAGAAGTGAGGGGAAAAATAATATTTGAATGATTCTCCTCTCCTTGGTCCTCCTATACAGTTTGCTCAACATGAAAGTACCCAGTGAAGGGTTCTATAAAAGGTTGCTTGGTTGAAACTAATTAAAGACAGGTCCAAATAGAAAAAGAAAAGAAAAAGGGATCAAAGGAATTACATTAGGTGTGTCAAGACGTTGTTTCGGGACATTTGATTTAATTTTTGTAATTCCAGGAAAATGCTAAATTCTAAAATGTCCGTTTTTGCCATAATTCCTTATTTGTGTTATTTTTACAATAAGATGCATGTCAACAGGCAAACATCTTGAAGAAATCATTTCGGTATTGGCGCATTAACACATTGTGGTGAAAAGAGAGGCTTGTGCTTTTCATGCAGTGCATTTCAGTCTTCAATTAATGTGAAAGCACTACAATGCCTATGCAACTTCTCTTGCCTAGTGGTGCACCATTTATCATTGCAGTTTTACATTGACCTTGACACCCACTTCATTAGAATAAAGATTGTCTACCATTTAGGTTACATTGTTCCTCTGCACAGAGACCCCATGCAAATTTCTGTTCAGATAGAAGAGCTGCGAGGCTGTCAGAGGTCATCTGCATTAAATGATTGCAGCTATTTTCCAACTGCTTCTTTTCATTCTACTCAATTCAGGCTAGGAGGATCAATCAAGTCCTCTGCCTGAAACAGTGGGACTGCTGGGAATATAACTGTTTTTGGTAGTAGTGTATATGCCCTAAACAGTATTAAATATTTAATATAAACTCATTAAAGGCCATGCAAAGGCTTCAGAAAGATATCAAATTTATAGAAATATCTAAGGGGCTAGAGAACCTTTTTTAAAAAGCAAATAAAATAATAATGATCAATTTTATAATTTTATAGGATATGATCACAATAGTTCTTAAACTTAGTGAATCTTGCCTGGAAGAGACTTTTTTCTCACCCTCAACATGAATAGGAAAGGGAGAAGACAGGTGGACTTGTTCTTATGCAATATTTTATATTAAATTGACATGAAAAGTTTTCAGTTATTGATGTTTTTATTTTTGTTCTATAACAATGAATTCTCCTCTGGCTATATTTATTTTAAAAGGCTTAGTTATTTGTTATGTAAAAGAAATGATTGGAGAAATAAGTTCTCCTACTTAAGTTCTCTGAGTGATATAATTGGAATTAAATTATTAATGGGAGATACTTTAAAAAAGATTGTTTTATGATCTTCTATTAGGGAATTTGCAATTCATTTTAATATTTGTAGTTTGATTTATATTAAAGATAATGCAATCTATGTCCAATTAACAATACATGGCCAATGTAATGTGATTTCCAGATCATGCAAATGGAATAAGCTAGAAGAGGGGGGAAAACTCAATTCTTAACCTCAGATGTAATTTGCTGTGCGAGTTCTGGCAATTTTAAATGACATTGCACTTTTTAATTTTTCCAAAGGCTCAGCAGCAAATTTATCCCAATCAAGAAAGCCTATTATTAATTTACAAGGACAATTGTAGGAGTCTTTATAATTTCCCTGTGCAATTATTCACCATAAATTCTAATGGTAAAATATAAGGAGTTTGCAAGAAATAACGACTATTATTTGTCTTGGGCTTGAACCCTCTTTTTCAGTTTTGAACATCTTCTGAAAGTGTCAGTGATACGGACTCCATGTGAACCATCATATGCATTTTGAGATGCTGGACACTGGTCCTCTGAAAAAGGGGGCAGCACAAGAGCTGCTGCAAAGGCAACACTGGCCTCTAGCAGATTCCTGCATTCTGCATGTACAGCTGAGCTGTAGACCCTGGACTTTTATATAAAAAGACTCTTTGTTTACCACTGAATGGCATTAGGCATGGACTTGCTGAGGGGCCACCATGAAGCCTCAAATGAGGAGGGCAAACACTAGCCAGAAAACATGTGAGAGTCATAGACAGACACATCTCTGCATTTTTGTGCAAAAATGTATATTTTCACACATAATTTTGCCAGTAGTCTGATGTTTTTGTGTGTTCCTAGCATATGCTTTCTTGCTGATAGTCTAAGATATATTTTATTTTCTCAGTGTATTTTCTCTTACCTCTCCACTTATCTGTCTATTAATATCAGGTGTGTTTGGGGAAGGGGGGGGTCTTGCTGGATATACAGGTGTTTGTGGTATTAATTTGAACCTGGAAAGATATTCAAATGTGTCATTCTAATAACTAGATCATTTTCCTTATTTTAACTCTTTCTAATATAAAGTCACCTGAAGTCCAGTTAAAGTAATAATTGTGTAAGCTGTAAATACTCAAACCCTGATGACACAGAATTTGACGGCCCTATTTTAATAATCAAGAAAATTCTTTGCTTAATTCTTGTGTTTCTCATAGCCAAAGCTTCACTCTCTGTTCAGTAATGTCTGGTCTCTTTTCAGCATAACCAACAGAAGCACCATACAAAAGTCTTACAATGGATGTCTTAATCTCTCTGTGTGCTTTTAGAGCATTATTTTGAATTCCATCATGCTGCCTTTTTTCTTTCCTCTTCTGAAGTTTTATTACAACAGCAGAATTCCCAGGGAGCTTTGGGGGCAAGGTTCACATAATATAGCCCTGAAGTTTTGCTTAGGTGGAAGCCATCCCCCCATTCCTGGCCATCTTTTGATGATCTTTCTATTTCAAAAAGATTCACTGGATAGAGTCTTATGGCATTAGCTGTATATAGTTTATTTTTTATTTTTTTATTTACTAGATAGTGAGTATCTACAACTCTTTCATGATGTTTTCTTTCTCTGACCTCACAGTGACAAGGCATCTTGTTCTTTAACATTGAGGGAGGCAGAAAAATGCTTGAGTTGCTCAATGTGTGCCTTCTATACCAGTTTCAAAATGGCTTATTCTTCTGGTTTCCATGGTGACAATTAACACTGTTTCAAGGCATTGTTCCAGTCTCCATTTGGGCAGAATTTTCGGTGTGATTTTTAACAACAACAACAAAAAAAAGGTTTTAGGGGGGGAAGAAAGCCTTTAGCATAACTGTCAAAAAAGTTATCTCAATCAAGTCTTCATGCATTTCTAAGTATATTTATTTCAGAAATTTCTTTTTACTGGCTTTGTTTTATAATTTAATTTTAACATTGTGCTTTTAAAAAGTAAGCACTCAGTAAGAATTTTCCAAAATTCTTAGTTTCTGTAATTCTTAGTTAAAGCAGTGAGCTAGTGTTTGTGGTTAATTTTAACTCTGTTTTTTAAAGTTTTCTTTATATTTATACACACAGGAGTGGCATTTAGAATAGTAGTGGCCTGTGTCTTTAATTTAGATCATTCACATATCTATTAGGAGGCTTCATTAGTCAAAATTGAATTGGCCAAGCAAATACACTTAATAATGTAAATATGCCCTTTCAAGAGAGTATATTTTATTTTTGACTAGACAGAGAGACCCACAGCAGGTGCTGTGGGGAAATTAAATACTGGATGCTTATTTACCTTAGCACTCAAGAAAAGCCATCTGACTTTAACTTTGCTAATCTCATTTTTGGCTATTGAAAAGTAGTCTATATCGTAACATCCCCAGACTACAGGACACAATGGGCAGCCTCTGCTCACTTACTGCTGTGGGTGGAATGAATATGAAGATTAAATTATCTTCTCACCACAGGATAAAGTAGCCCTACTTGATAGGATGACTGAGAACTGATAGAGCTAGCAGTTGATTCTCTGCATCTAATGCTTCTGAAAAGACGTTAGAGAGGGAAGAGCAAAAACATACTAGCATCAACAAAAATATAACCCTTCTAGCATTATTACACCTACAGCTTGAGGCTCTAAATCATATCCGATTCAGCTTTCAGAGTGCTTCAAAAATTAAAATAAATATTTTCACCTTAAATTACATGAAATTCTAGTACCTTTCATTCACATACCAATGCATCTAACAATTAAGTAGATTCTCTTAGCTTTTGCAGTTTGAAGGCATTGTCCATCAATCACATCTTTCATCAGATTGTTTATACAGTAGGCTACATCGTGGCATAGACAGAGAAGACAAGTTATTTTTTAATGTAATAACCTTTTATTATAATAGCTATTGCAGTGACTACTTATCACCACATTTCACAGAGAAAATTGTCTTATTTCATCTAAAATTAAATTAATTGCTTTTTATATTTTTATTTTTACAAAACTGTCATTTTTAATGGGCCACATCTAAATTGTTCTCTTTCTTGACTATGTAAGAGCTGTTCAAAGGTGGGGTAAAGTCAGGGGATGAGTTTGTGACAAGTTAAAGTGGTAACTGGTGGAGGCTACTTCCAGGTGGCACAGCCAGAGGACTCCCTCTTTCGATTAACACACGTGGCATAAGTAAAAGATTTGAATAGGATTTTTCTGCCTGCTTGAAATACCGGTTTCCCCAATATTATGTTGAAGTCTTACAAAATTAATTATGTAAATCTTTGTTAGCTACATCTGATTACATAAAGCAGATTGCTCTCTCCTCCAGTCATCACTTTGACAAATAAAACACTATCTAGATTTCCAGAATACTTGTTCAGTATTGAGTCCAGAAAATTTGAGTGGACAGTGTATTTTTTAAATGTTGGAGTAATGTGGTCCTGGTAATTGCCTGCCATTAGAAAATGCAATCAGAATTTCTCATGTATCACAGGCCAAATTCTAAAAGTGCTCTAAAGCAACGTTGATTTTCTTCACTATGCATATTCATGTAATTTTGGGTACTCTGACACCCAGATCAACATTCATTAATAATATGAAATGCTTTAAATCACCTCATTTAAAACATTTTGTTCTGTGATCCACAAATGACTAACATTTGGAGAAGTTTACATAATACAAATGATGTGCATGTTTAGTGTAAATGAAAGATTAAAATATGAAACTAAAAGTATGCAAACATATGCAAGCAAATGCTGAAGATCTATTAACTGAAACAGTGATTTCACACCTTCTTTTCCTTTAAGCTGCTTCCAATTGTAGTTTAGTTTGGAATCTTATATAATATCATGCTTTCAAGGTGAATAAAATCATCCAAGTGCTTGGGCATGTTTGAACTTGCTTATTTGCTACTTTCTCTAGACAAAAGTTTTTCTTATTAGATCTGATAAGGGTGTTTATCTTAGGGTAACCTTGTTCATTTAGGGCAAAGGAACAATGCTACCATGGAACTCAATGACCTAACTTTGGTGCCACAAAGAAAGAAGTTTTGGAATTACCATTATATTTTGTAAATGTGCTAAAAATGTAAAATGTGTTTAATATTTTAACCAAAATCTAGCTTTTCTGCTCAGAGGTGTTTTTGCATGCACATTTAAAAAATACAACCAGTCATTTATAGCCATCCACAATATAGGACTAACTATGAAGTTATCCAAATAGAGTTATTTGAAGACAATCACCATAGTAACTGTCATATTAAAAAGTATTACATTATCTCCAGCAAAAACATCTTTTAGGAGAGGCTCACATGGCAGTTTGTTAGAATATAATGTATATTTGGGAGGAGGAGTCTGTAATCAACTGTGATGTTTTGGGACATTTTACAGTAATCAATAAAGAAGCATGGATTTGTAACCATTCCTAAAACACTGGTTTTCTTTTTTCTCTCTGTATGTACCTTTTCTCCAAGCCCACACAGAGTTTTTAAGTACAAAAAAAAACAATGAAAACAAAATGTTAACTGAGAATTCAGAGAACTTACCAGATAAGGAGGAAATCACACAATCTTTATGGACAATTTTATTTCCACCACTCTGAGACTGGGTCCTTTAGGGCTGTACTCTGGAGCCAAATGTTGACCAAAATTAACTGTAATACTAATTCACCCTAGACCATGTATTTTCCGTTTGGAATATTTTAAAGTAGATATCAAATGTGTGTGTAAACTTCAGTTTAAAAAGACATAAATCTTAGTCAACTAAATGTGGTAACTTAGATGTTTATGTATGTGTGTGTAATATATTTAACTATTTTCAGCAATATTCATCAGCTACTCGAAGTACTTAAGTTTAGCTTCCCTGTAAATTTTACTGGGAACAAAAACTTTTAGTACCATAGACATCACAAACTCTACACTCAAAGATTTTCTAAGAACACCTCTCTTCCTAATGATGTCTCTTTCTTTCTTTTTATTTTAGCGATACAATGTGGAAATGTCCATCAGGCACCTGAAAAAGACGGAGCTGCTTAGTAAGGTTGAAGCTTTGAAGAAAGGTGGCGTTTTACTACCAAATGATCTCCTTGAAAAAGTGGATTCAATTAATGAAAAATGGGAACTGCTTGGGGTATTTGCATTTTTATTACTGTTTGTAGGTTATGTGTACATTTTTTGCGTAGTGAAGTACTCTATCTGTCTGATTTCTAATTTGAGGCACAAATATCTCTCTCTTTCAATTCACTACCTACATTTCAAACAAGCTATTCATGCTATTATGGGGAAAACACTGCTTTTCCTCTTCTGTTGATTTTTTTTATTCTGAGCTTGTCTCCTCTCAGATTTTAATAATTTTGGTTCTTTAATACATAAAAAAAGTAAGTAAAATATGCCATGTATTATGAGTATGCACCAAGTCAACTATAATACAGTATATCTGATATACACTGACTGTCATGCTTGAATGAATGTTAATAGAATTTATTCTGAAGGTACATGTAAGAGACATCCACTGTTTAACTATTTACTGTACCCTTAAGATGAAAAGTGGAGTTGTCACTACAGCTTTTAAGTCACACTAAAGCCACCAAAACAAAGATGCAAATTTGACCCAAATCTGAATTGCAGAATTAAATCAGCCTGTGTTTTGTGCCTCAATTTCTAGCTCACTTTTAACAAAAGCCAAAAAAAAAAAAAAAAAAAAAAAAAAAAAAAAGAAAGTTTCATGTAATTCATTTCACGCAGTGATGGGCTGGGTTACAGCCAAAGACTGAGATGCAAGAATCTGGCAAAAAGGCAATATAGAGATTCTGTTACCCAGAGACCAGGATGGCACTGTGCAGGAGACAGTACTATCCTTTTGTTGGAAGACAGCTGAGAGAGAGAGAAGTTAAACTGTATTTTTTTTTTATCAGCTTCTCTCCTAAATTACCTTCACTTCAAATCAAGGGTAAGCTACATTTGTCAATTACCTAAATGATTAATTACAACAGCTAAGTAAGGGTTGGTGTCAGTTATGGAGCATAATTTTGCATGCCTTCCATTTTACTGCCTTTTTAAAAAAAATTTTTTAAAGAAATAATATTCCAAAAATATTTTGAATAAAAAGCTCTCCATGTACCTTAATGACTTGGAGGAATGCCAATATTCTGTTTATGCCATGCTTAATCTATGTGATTAAAAATCTGCAAGTTTAAGTCCTTGCTTCTCATCTAAATTCACTACACTTTGCTGTTGTGCAAAGTAACTTAAAATGTTAAAAGTTTTTAATCTAACCTATTGTTACATTGCTTTTTAATAGTAGTTAATGGCTGCCGCTGTATACTATGGTGATTTAAATCAGAACCTACTAAATTCTACAGAATTCATTGATCTCAGACAAGAGAAATGTGGCTAATATATAACATTTTAAAAGGTTCTTTATTAAATAGATAAGAACAGTGATTTTATGTGCTTGTTAGATAAAGCGGTAGTCTGTTTACATTGTGTTTTAATATATTTATTGCTAATATGATAACTAGCAATAATCTTTTTAGAAAATTATTTAAAATGTATTACATATATTACTTCCTCAACAAAGATTTTAAATCAGCATCATATTGAAAAAAGAAACAATATTTAGCTATCCTTTTTGAATCAGAGACTAAAAATGGTTGCCATTTTGACAAAAATATCGTTTGAATACAATGTGCAGTTTTGCAATGATTTGGGGCTAGAGTAGGGCGAGGGAAGATTATAACAAAACCTGTGCCACACTAACACCACCAAGCATACTGTTTTAATTGGCATGATTACATTTTAATTGGCATGAAAAAAAATTAAAGACAAGGATTTTAACTTCTAACAATAGTAAAATAGAGGGATATGGTTTTTAATATTACTTTCATCTAAGGTGAACAGTGTGGAATGGAAATACATTAGAATGAAATGTCAGTGGTGCGTACAGTTTAATCTGTGAAATTTTGTCCCCTGTGCTGCATATTACTCTGTCTCAATTGCATATTAAACAACCCTATCAAGGCAGGCATTGGCATCTGCTGTGCTGACACAAATTGTGAATTAAATGAAATTGATGTCCTCTGTCGTATATTTATGAAGACGGACCATTCTCTGAAGTATTCTGTTTATGAAGAATTTATGATTGCAAACTGTTCCAGAACAAAAAAGTGGCAATAAATTCTTTTTTGTGACCCTACCCTCCAAGGGCATTGATTTCACCTCCTGCTGCTACTTTTGTTACAGCATAAAAACAATAGCTAAATCTGGATTCCACTGAGGGTCTTCAAATTATCAATATTTGCCCCATGAAAATACAAGGGTGTTGCCAAGAAAGACTATTTTTCTGTTACGATCTCCTAAAGATACTATTTACAGAACACTACACAGCAGATGAATGTTTGTTGAATTAATTTTATTTGTGTTTTAAAGCTTATATTTGTAAATTTAATTCATCATTATAGATTAAAGGCTATTGATTCTGAGTGCTTTCCACTAAATAGAAAAAAAAAGAGAAGAACCCTCCCCAACAATACCCACATGCCCTAGTGGTTAATCTAAGTAGGTTTCTAGCATAGTGAATTGGGGATTATTTTAACACATACATGTTATTACAAAGTCTAGCACACACAAATGCAAAATAGAAAGAATTGTGGGATTGAGCAATTTCCAAGTCAGGTAAAATCAACAACAGCACCAAGGAGGCTACCTTTTCTTAAAAGCCCTTGGTCATGTTTTGGGAATTGAACTTCAAAGAAAAAAAAGGAATTTAATTCTGCCTCTACAGTCTCCTCTTGGCCTCTTTCCTATATTGATTAAACTCAGACTTCTATCTCTTGAACATTTTATACAAGAATTTTTTACTGTAAACTCCTGTCATGAGAATTCATATGAATTTTCATCTGTGACCATGGTGAACTTTTGGGCCAAATTTCCTTTCTGTTAAAGGACAGTGTAAGTAAATGAGATCTTAAGCATCCACTGGTAGTCAGAACAACATATACTGTCTGAGAATTTGAATCTTAAATGGAATAATGAGCTAATCTGAACTGAATGTCAGTAATGAGGAGGCAGGTATAGCTGGACACTTCCGGGTAGCTCTTGTTACCAATCAAACTGTGATGTGTTTTTGGTGCCTAAGCTAATCTATGTTTTTGTTTTTTGTTGGTGGTGGGTTTTTTGTTTGTTTGTTTGTTTTATTTTTTGTTTTTTAATCTAATGCATTAGAAAACCCTTGGAGAGAAGATCCAGGACACAATGGCCGGGCACAGTGGGTCGGGTCCACGTGACCTGCTCTCTCCTGAAAGCGGAAGCCTGGTAAGGCAGCTGGAGGTCAGGATCAAAGAACTGAAAGGGTGGCTAAGAGATACAGAGCTTTTCATCTTCAATTCCTGTCTGAGACAAGAAAAGGAAGGAACAATGAATGCTGAGAAACAACTGCAATACTTTAAGGTAATAAAAAAACAATCAAAGTTGATAAAAAGCTCTTTTTATGGTAGAGATGAAATATTTATCAAGTACATAAAGTATTATACCCATGTATCTATGTATCACTGTGCACTTAAATGTTTCCTTGAATTCATAGACACCCTCCACATTTCTTATATGCCAACGTCTTTGTGTGTATAAAGATGAACATTAAGCATATCAAATACACATTGTATAGGGGAAATCTCTGCTGCTTGTGTGTTTTGTACAATGTTTGTTGAGGGAGGACATTGATAAATTAAAGACAGATCAGCAAACACTAAAGATTACTGGGGACTCTGAAAGACCTAAATGTTCTGTAAATAACTTGGTTAAAAATACTTCCATAAATTGATATGATAAAAGCATATGATTTAATTGAAGGCCATTAATGCTAACAAAAGGAAACATCATTTTTATATATGAAAGAGTCAACTATTTATGGAGGGAAGAAATAAAGTAAAAGAGGTTCCTCATTACTAACATGTTCCATTGTAGAATATTGCCAATCTTAGCAATACAGCTGTGTTCATGTTCACCGGATGTCCATGAAGAGGTATTTCCCCTTGTTTGTTTCTATTGTTTACACAATATCTATTTAAAAAGTTTAACATTAAAATGTTTTTCCTTATTGCCCAAGCTAGGCCAGGCTGCTTGAACCCTCCAGTAAATGCAATCATTATTTGGGTTCTAGCTGGTGTCAGCCTGAGGCTTTGGTGTTGTAGAAGATGAATTTGGTGGTTAAGAAATCTTCAGCATGAAAGCTTTTAAAGAGGAAAACTAAGGAGGAGAGAACATCTTGGGACCAAGCAACCATTTCTTCTCAAAGCCTTCTAGGACTAGGTTTTATTTATCCCACCCCACCCAACAATCATTCAGCAATCTGTCAGAGAATTAATTTAGTTATGTGTGGTTCACCTTCCCTCTGCCAAATAGGCAGGCTCATCTCACTTACCTGCATAACCCAAGAGACAGCATCCTCAAAGGTAGGACCACAGTACTTCCTGATAAACTATCTACGTTAGACACTTATAAACTGTTTTGGTTGAAAAACTCCTCTTTTGCTGTTTAACTGGCAAGACTAAATTGGAAGTTAAATGAAAATGTCTTGCCAAGGCAAATGGGTTTTATGGTCTAAAATCTAATACGCAGATGATTTGTTATTTCATCTATATTTGTCCCACCCTGAGCCCCACTGCAGGAAGATGGAGTCTTCAGGTGTTTGCCTTGTCATTATTTGAATTTAGCATGTGCCTTATAAAGCATCTTGACAGTTAGTGGACTGGATATTGTGAAATATATATTTTTTTTCTCTACCGCATCTTTATTACACCTTTAGTAAGCTGGTTAATGGACCCAGCTTTGGGATTAGATCAAATCTCAGTCCAGTTGTGTGACCCTTTATCATGTTTCTTGTATGAACCCTTGTTATCTCAATTTCTTCCTCTATAAAATAGGCTTTCAACAGTATTCATTTCACAGGGTTATGATGAGTTCACATATGTAAATTATTATTTCTATTTGTATTTGCATATTCATAAGAGATAGAAATCTAACATTAAAAGCCCAAAGTTATTACCTAATGATGATTATAAATAACAATAGGATGTTTATTACAATTATTTATCAACCTACCTACCCACATATCTCATACATAGATATTTAAAACAATGTGTTTCTTTTCTTTTTAAAATTTGCTATTATTATAGATGGAACCCTGAGCAGTTATGCATTACTTTTGTTGTTGCTTCCAAAGGACATTAACTTTTTTCTTTGGCTTTTACAGTAACATCAACATCATTTTCAGCTAGGTCCTAGTAACAAATTTAAAAGGATTTAAGGGACAGAGAGAAAGAAAGAGAGAATCGGAGACTGAGATACAGAAAGACAGAGAGAGAGAGCGTACACACACACAAACTAAGTCTCTAGGATTCCAGATAATTCCGATCAGTCTTCAGTCTTTTGCTAAAGTTGCACTAACACTTCTTAGCCACTAGAGGAGTAGTCACTACACCTAATTCATTTATTTACCAAGTACATCTTTGCACCTGTAAATAATCATAGAATTTTTTATTTCAAAAGTTCCATCAAGACCATCACATGCCTTTTGCTATTTTATTCCTCTTCTTCAAATATATGTTGTTTTTTTCTTGCAGTGGTGACATGTTTTCAGTGTCACTATTCATTAAACTAACTGCTTTTATACCCCACTCTATTTATCCATTTTTAAATAATATAATAAAAACAGAGAATCTCCTACCCTAAACCATTGACAACAGTATACATTTAACCATGTGGTTCCCCAGCCCCAGTCCATCCCCTGCTTTACTTGCCTAACATAATCATGATCCTGAGCCCCATATTCATTATTTTCTTTCCTTTTATAGGAAAGAATATGTTTATTTTATTTGTTTTTAATTTATTTAAAAGGTAATCATGCTGTAAGTTATCTTTTATTACTTCCTTTTTTATTAAATATTATAATGCTACAATTCATTCATGTTATTTAATATGGCTATAATTCACTTATTTTGACAACTACATAATATTCTATTGTGAATATGTACATGTGTCTCACTTAATTCTAACAAAAACCCTATGAGGGTGCTATTAGGATCCTGATTTTGCAGATATAGAAACAGAGGTACAGAGAGGTTAAGTTTTGTGTGTCTGAGGTCACATATGAGTGATAGAAATAGGGTGTAAATCCAGGACTGTCTGACTCTAAAGTATATTCTTTGAACCACTTTGAAAAATTGATATTTATTGATATTTAGTGAGTGTCCTTCTATATCAGGGTACTCAAAGAGAAGAGCAGGGAGGACAAAACTAAATTTCATTGTTTCTTTATGGTAGATTATCAGTCATTATCTTTAGCAATTTGGACAGAATATAGCAATAACTTTAGCTATTGACAATATGGGGGAGGAAGGTGAAAATATTTATGGGTTGATTTTGTTTTTTTGTATTTTTGAACTATATCAATGTAAACTTCTTTGCTATGTGTCATCTTTTAACTTGAAACTTTTCAAACTTTTGAGATTATGAAGCCCTGATTATTTTCCTTTGTGACCTGAAACTCTAATTCCTTTTTGAAGGTGACCTTGAAGAGTTTGATCAGACAAGTTAAGGGAAGCTAGCATGATCATACTTTTTCTGTTGTTTTTGAAGAAAATTTTATTTATGTCTATTATAATTTAAATATTTCTGAGCTGTTTACTCTTAGTGTACGATTAATAAAGTATTGTATATATTACCACATTCATTGGAAGAATGGAAGCAAATATCTGTAATACAATAATAATGTAATGTAATGTTGTGAATTTACCCACCCCTAACCCCCCAAACCCCAAAGTGTTGTTTATAACCTGTCAAAATCATAATTGGTAGTAAGCATATTCAGAATAAAAATTTTTTACTTACCAAAAATGCAAAGAAGAGATACCCTCTGCCTTTGATAAAACAGTTCAGATAGGAAGGTTATTAAAAAACCTTTACATGTGGGAAACTCTTTGCCACGCACTGACTCTTCTTGTGGGTTCTCAATGTCTCTTGCCATCATGGGACACACAGAAGAGGACAAGCTTTATTGACAGGGTTTAGGTTTATGATTCTCCATTTTCTAAACTCTCAATCTTTTAACAGAACTGAATTCCTTTCTACGACACCAAGAGTTATGATAGATAAACCACGGTGCGCTATCCAGGAGAACAGAAGGGAGAGTGCTGCACATAAAAAGGAAAACCCGTCATTTTGTAGACAAGACTGCGATTCCTTCTCATAGCTTGGCCTGGGATGAGAGAAGGGATCAGGATCTTAAGTTTTCAGAAAAAAGAAAAAGCAATTGTGGAATGTTTTCTTTTTCTTTAAGGCATAAAAGTGTGATAAATGTGGAATTAGACACAAGAGAAAATGCTGTTCAACACAAAGAGTCGAAGTCCAGCAAGAGGGAAGAAACACGAGGTGTGAACCTAAGAACCCTGGGACAGAAATACAAAACTGTCAAGGAGTGAACAACTCTGACAACAAAATGCAGGAGAGCATGTCAGGGATTTAATAAGGCCAGCTGGCAGAGGGCCCTGTAGAGCTATGTGTGTGCAGCTTCCATGCCATTGGCTGGAAAGCACTACTTTTTAATGATGACCCTTCAGAGAGAAAAGAAAACAATTACTTAATCATATGTTCCTTGTATCTCATAACAAAATTCATTATTCTAAATACTCAAATTGGGGAGAAATTATCCATTACCAGCTAAAAGAGGCCACAGTACTGGCCTGGGCCTAGAATAAACCTGGGAAGGGCAAGTTTAGACCTGTTACAAGACTTTGTCATCAAGAAGGTGAACAGATGGATTAAATTTGATTAACTTGTCAATGATTAATGCCCCAAATATTTTTAGTATTTGACCAGGCACTTTTATGCATGTTATTATACTTAAAATGTGCATATAAGTTTATATGTTGAAAATTATGATCACCTTCTTATATGTGTGCTTATTTATTTTTATTAATGAAGAACTTGAGTTGTGGAAAGATAATGTGACATGTTTGAAGCCACACAGCAACCAGTAGTAGAGACAACAAAAAACGATGGTCTTCGGGTGCAAATTACAATTCTCTCCCATCCTGTCATTCACTGACCTTTCAAATAAACATTGAAACTTTGTTTTACTCTAAATCAGGAGTTGACAAACATTTTCTGTAAAGGCCAAATAGTATAATCACTGTCGCAATTACTCAACTTTGCCGTCATAGTGCAAAAGCAGCCACAGACAATATGTAAATGAATAAATATGGTTCTGTTCAATAAAACTAATTTATAAAACTATTTACAAAAACAGGCAGTGGACTGGATTTGACCTGTGGGCCATAGTTTCCTGACCCTTCTGTAGATTATAAAAATTATTATAAACACGGAAATGGCTACTCTCCCCATCTTTAAGAAAAAGAGATCATGCTAGAATTGCATTAGGAGAATAAAATGTTCTTTTAGTAATTGTAATAACCACAGTTAATACTTATCAAGTGTTCCTGAAGTATGAAGTGCAGTTTCTAAATGTTTTACTTGCATTCGCTTATTTCATTCTCATCACCATCCTGAGGCAGGTGGTATTTTTTCTGCTATTTATAGATGAAAAAACTGAGGTGGGGAAAATTGAAGTAACTTACTCAAGGTCATACAGTTAGTAAGTGATAGAGCCAACAGTCAGACCTAGAAACTGTTCTGGAATCTACCACTAAAGAACAGGTTTAAATAGGGGAGAGACAAGATGGCTGACCAGAGATATCAGCTGTCAGATCATCTCAGAAAGATGGAAAAGTTTTAAATGAAAAAGAAAAAACAAAACAATCATAGATCAGGTGTAATTCCAAGGGAAAAGATTCCATGGGAAGAAGTTGCAGAGCAAAACAAGAAGGAGCAAGATATTGGCCGAGGTCAGTGTTGAGAGGCTTGGAGTCCAGCAAAAAGAGTAGGTGGAGCTGTTTGTTTCTCCTTCCCTCACATCTCTGGCAGTCAGTGGCTCCTGAGCTGCTGAACAGCCTTTCTACCTTTATGAGCCCAAAAGCTGCTGTCTCCAGTGAACTGGCAGCTTCTTGAGGACAAAGAAACTAGGCTTCCAGAGCCCTTGGGGCACTTCCTGTCACCACAAACCCAAGCCAAGATGGCAGATGCCCTATTGCTTCTCTACCCCCTGTGCACCTTTGTCCTCCACACAGGGCTTCAGCTCCTCAGTTTTTGTCTTGCTTGTTCCCATACAAACATTTCCCATCTCCGACCCAGACTGTGGGAGCCACATGGGACCAGTGGGTCCCAGGGGATCTGCATAATCCAGAGCCTAGATATTCTGGGCAGGCTGCCTTCCAGAGAGAGGAACAGAGATGACCAGAGTGCTAGCTTTCCTCTATTCAGACTCTTTTCCTCCTGTTCTGCTCCCCTGCCATGACTGCCAAGGGAGATACTTGAGTCAGGGCTCTCAGGAGCTGCTGCTTCCCCTCTGTTGGGGCTTCGACAGAGAGTGGGCTCAAACTTTTCCTCTTAAAAACCTGCAGAGGAATAAGGGGTACTCAGATTCTGAGTTCCTTGCTCATTGGCCCTCCCTGGTGCTGCTTGCCTGGCTGCTCCATCAGAACAAGGCACACCCCGAAGCAGACCTGCTTGAACACCCCATAGGCAACTCGGGACCAGCACGCTTCTCCCTGGCATGGTCAGGGATTGATCTTCAGGGAACTGAGGACAGACCTGCAGACCAGATCTTGTACTCTGAGGACTTAATTGTGTTGCTTGGGAACAAGGAGGGGAGATTTGTGAACTAATCTCGAGAGGCAAGGGAGCTCGTGTGGGCAGAACTGGAAAGAGAGCTCAGAATGGATCCCAGCCATAGTACACTCATGGAGCACCCTTCCCCCCACAGGGAAGCTGCACTCTCATCCCAGGGCAGGATCCTGGACAGGGAAGCTCCCAGCCCATAGCACCATTGCTGGGGAGCTCAGATAGTTTGATCTCCTGTCTGCTAGCAGATGCTGAAGAAAGACTGCAGAGCAGAGGAGGGAGTGAAGAGCAAAGCATGCTCCTGACAGCCAGATTGTGGATCTCAGATGGTTCCTACCTCCACAGCAGACTTTCTAGCTGGGTAGGGCCACCTCTGCCCCTAGCAGCTTTCCCCAGAAGCCTGGGTATGGATCTTTGATTCCCCCCACTGAAACAGCTACTTTATCAGCTTTTGTGGAGTCTGAGGGCAGGCCCACCCAACCCAGCCCCACCCAGCCTCATTCCACTACCCACCTCTGCTGTGGTGGAGAATAAGGACTCACCTGGAAGTTCCAGGGCCCTACCCACCACCTGGAGCATTCAAGTACTTTTCCTGAGGGACTAGAACTGGTCATAGGTCCCCTAAAACAACACTGCAGTTTGTACCTTCCAGCAAGCACCAGCTACTGATAGGCAGGTCAATTTGCATAGCCCTTTACAGCATTTACTGACTCAATCATGCAGGGTACTGTTGATTCTTACAATCATCACCTGCTGTCTCAGAGATTAAACTGTATATGCCAATACAATTCACACTGTTAAGGAAAAAACAGGACTAGGGAGAGAGAAAGGATCTCAAAGACCTGCATCCTCCCTCATCAAAGAAAGACAGGGAATCTGCCCACACACATAGCTCATCACTGCTATAGCCTACACAGCCTATGAACACCTAGCAACTGAGAAAACCACCACATTAAGGGTATCTGTAACCAAGGCATCCATCCAGAACCTAGACTCCCATCAAAGCACCCACAAGCAAAGCCAAAAGTTCATACCCACATATACTACAGACATTCCCTTACGAGTGAGGGGGGAAGGATAAAAACCCATATAATCAAAAGGAAATCCAAAAATAAGAAGTGACAGCTTCCCCAGATGAGAAGGAATCAGTAAAAGAACTCCGGAAGTATGAAAAATTGGAGTGAAAGGACCCCCCAAAAAAGAAACACCAGATCTCTAGCAATGGATACCAACAAAAATGAAAATATTGAAATGACAGATAAAGAATTACAAATATGGATTGTAAGGAAGCTCAATGAAATCCAAGAGAAAATGGAAAACCAACTCAAAGAAACCAGGAAAACAATTCAGGAAATGAATGAAAAATTTACAAAAGAGATCAACCCTATTAAAAAAAACACACACAAATAGAACTTCAGGAAGTGAAAAATTCATGTAAGGAAATACAAAACACAGTGGAATGTTTTAAGAATGTACTAGACCAGGCAGAAGAAAGAATCTCAGAGCTTGAAGATAACTCCTTTGATATACTCAGTCAGTCAAAAATAAAGAACAGACAATTAAGAGGAATGAACAAAGCCTACAAGAAATATAGGGTTATGTAAAATGTCCAAATGTAAGTATCATAGGCATCCCAAGGGTGAAGAAGAAAACACACTAAAGCTGGAAAACCTATTAGAGAGAACAATTGAGGAAAGCTTCCCTGGTCTTGCTAGAGATTTAGACATCCAGGTAGAAGAAGCTCAATGAACATCTGGCAGATTCATTGCAAAGCAGCAATAACCAAGATACATAGTCATTAGACTAGCCTAAATTAACATGAAGGAGGAACTCCTGCTAGCTGTGAGGCAAAAGCATCAAGTATCTTACAAAAGAAAACCCATCAGGCTAACTGCAGGCTTCTCAACTGAGACCTTATAAGCCAGAAGGGATTGGCGCCCAGTCTTCTTAAACAGAACAACTGCCTGCCTAGAATTTTGTATCCTGCAAAACTAAGTTTCATAAATGAAGATGAAACAAAGACTTCTCCAGACAAGCAGACAAGTAGGGAATTTGTCAAGACCAGATGTGCCCTGCAGGAAAATAATGAAAATGGCATTACACGTGGACCAACAAAATACACACCCACCAGTGTAAGACCACCCAAAAGCTGAAGCTCAGAGCTCACATAAAACAATAGCACAAGAGATAAAACAAAGAAATAAGGTACTGCCTACCAGGATGAACAGAACAGCAGCCCATATATCAGTTTTATCAATCAACATGAACGGTCTGAATGTTCCACTCAAGAGACACAGGCTGGCTGAATGGATGCAAAAATACAACCCAAGTATCTGCTGTCTCCAGGAAACACATCCAACCCACAAGGACTCATACAGACTCAAGGTGAAGGGATTGGAAAAAAATATTTCATGAGAATAGAAACCAAAGGAAAGCAGGTATAGCCATTCCCATATCAGATACAATTGACTTCAAATCAACAATAGCAAATAAAGACAAAGATGGTCATTATATAATGATAAAGGCATTGTATAATGATAAAGGCAGCAATTCGACAAGAAGACATAACAATCCTAAATATTTGTGTCCCTAACACAGGAGCACCCAGATTTATAACCCTACTAGATCTAAACAAGGAGATAAACAGCAGCATCATAATGGCTGGGAGCTTTAACACCCCACTGACAGAACTGGAGAGATCATCCAAGCAGAAAATAAAGAAACACTGGACATAAATAGGACTGCAGAACAAATGGGCCTAACAGACATTTACATAACGTTTTACCTCAAAACTACCGAATATACATTCTTCTCATCAGCACATAGAACATTCTACAAGATCGATCATATCTTAGGCCACAAAACATGTCTCAGCAAATTCAAAAAAATAGAAATCATACCATGTATCTTCTCAGACCACAGTAAAATAAACTAGAAATCAACTCCAAGAAAAACACTCAGTTCTACAGAATGTCATCGAAATTAAACAACCTGTTGTGAATGATTATTGGGTCATTAATGAAATTAAGAGGGAAATCAAAAAATTTCTTGAACTGAACGACAAAGGGGACACAAGCTACCAGAATCTATGGAATGCAACAAAAGCAGTCCTGAGAGGAATTCATAGCCTGAAATGACTACATCAAAAAGACAGAATGATCACAAATTAACAATCTAATGGCACGTCTCAAGGAACCAGAAAATGAAGAGCAAAGCAAACCCAAAGCCTGCAGAAGAAAATAACTAAGGTCAGATCAGAATTAAATGAAATGGAAAAAAAAAACAATGCAAAGGATCAATGAAACAAAAAGTTGGTTCTTTTAAAAGATAAAATTAATAGACCTCTTGCTAGATTAACCAGGAATAGAAGTGAAAGGACCCAAATAAAGTCAATAAATGAAAAAGGAGATATTATAACTGATACCACAGAAATACAAACTATCATCTGTGAATACTATGAAAATCTCTATGTACATAAACTTGAAAATGTAGAGGAAATGGATAAAATCCTGGAAACTCACAACCTCCCAAGACTCAATCAGGAAGAAATAAAACTCCTGAACAGATCAATAACAGGCAAGGAGATTGAAGCAGTAATACAAAATCTTCCAACAAAACAAAGCCCCCAACCAGATGGATTCACAGCTGAATTTTACCAGACCTACAAATAAGAGCTGGTGCCCATACTGCAGCAATTATTCCATAATGTTGAGAAGGATGGAATCTTCTCCAAGTCATTCTATGAAGCCAGTATCACCTTGATACCAAAGCCAAGAAAGGACACAACAAAAATAGATAACTACAGACCAATATCCCGTATGAATATAGATGCAAAACTCCTTAGTGAAATACTGGGAAACCGAATTCAATAACACATCAAAAAAATAATCCTCAATGGCCAAGTGGGCTTCATCACAGGGATACAAGAGTTCAACATACATAAATCAAAAAATGTGATTCATCACATGAACAGAAGCAAAAACAAAGACCGTATGATCATTTCAATAGGTACAGAAAAAACATCTGATAAAATTCAGGACCCTTTCATGATAAAAACCCTCAACAAATTAGGCATAGAAGGAACATATCTCAAGATTATAAAAGCCATATATTACAAACCTATAGCCAACATCATACCGAATGGGGAAAAGTTGAAAGGATTTCCCCTAAGACCTGGACAAGGGTGCCACTGTCGCCACTTCTGTTCAACATAGTGCAGGAAGTCCTAGCAAGAATAATCAGTCAGAGAAAGAAATAAAGAGTATCCAAATTGGGAAAGAGGAAGTGAAACGATCACTTTTTGCTGATGATATGATCTTATATCGAGAGAACCTCAAAGACTCCTCCAAGAGACTCCTGGAATTGGTAATTAAATTCAGCAAAGTCTTAGGTTACAAAATTAATTTACACAAATCAGTAGCATTTCTATACACCAATAACAGTGAAGCTGAGAGTGAAATCAAAGACTCAATATCATTCACAATAGCTGCAAAGAAAATAAAATACCAAGGAATATACTTAACTAAGGAGGTAAAAGATCTCTACAAAGAGAACACTGAGGAAAGTAACCACAGATGAGACAAACAAATGAAAAAAACATATCTTCCTCATGAATCAGTAGAATCAACATTGTTAAAATGTCCATACTACCCAAAGTGATTTGCAGATTCAATGCAATCCCCATCAAAATACCAATGTCATATTTCACAGATCTAGGAAAAATAAATCTGTACTTTATTTAGAAGCAGAAAAGAGCCCAAACAGCCAAAGTAATCTTAAGCAAAAAGAACAAATCTTGAGGCATCACATTACCAGACTTCAAACTATACTACAAGGCTATAGTAACCAAAACAGCATTTGATTGGCACAAAAATAGAAACATAGACAAATGGAACAGAACAGAGAACCCAGATATAAAACCATCCACATACAGCCAAGTAATCTTTGACAAAGCAGACAACAGTATACACTGGGGAAAAGAAGCCCTGTTCAATAAATGGTCCTAGGAAAATTGGATAGCCACATGCAGAAGAATGAAACAGGATCCATATCTCTCACCACTCATAAAAATTAATTCAAGATGGACAAAAAACTTTAAGGTATGAAGAGAATTCTAGAAGAAAATGTTGGAAAAGTTCTTCTAGATATCAGCTCAGGCAAAGAATTTATAACAAAGACCCCAGTGGCAATCACAGCAAGAACAAAAATAAATAAATGGGACTTGATTAAATTAAAAGGCTTCTGCACAGCCAAGGAAACAATCAACAGAGCAAATAGACAACCTTTAGAATGGGAGAAAATATTCACATGCTATACATCCGATAAAAAGCTAATAACTGTAATCTACAAAGAACTCAACCAAATCAACAAGGAAAAATCAAACAACCCCATTTAAAAGTAGGCAAAAGACATGAACAGAAGTTTTTCATAGAAGATTGACAAATGGCCAATAAACATATGAAAAAATGCTCAATGTCAGTAATCATCAGGGAAATGCAAATTAAAACCACAATAATTTGTCATTTCACCCCAGTTACAATGGATTTTATTAAATATCTGAAAACAATAGATGCTGGTGTAGATGCAGAAAGAAAGGAATACTCATATACTGTTGGTGAGGCTGAAAATTAGTACAGACTCTATGGAAAACAGTATGGAGATTCTTCAAAGAACTAAAAATAGACCCAGCAATCCCACTACTGGTATTTACCCAAAGGAAAAAAGTCATTTTTTATCAAAAAGACACCTGTACTCGAATGTTTATTGCAGCACAGTTCACAATTAGAAAGATGTTTTATCAACCCCCGTGTCCATTAATTCATGAGTGGATTAACAAAATGTGGTATATGTATACTATGGAATACTACTCCATAATAAAGAAGAATGAATTAATGCCTTTTACAACAATTTGGATGGAACAGGATACCATTATCCTAAGTGAAGTATCTAAAGAATGGAAAAACAAACACCACATTTACTCACTATTAAATTGGAAGTAACCGATGAGCACACATGTGCACAGAGGGAAGTAAAACTCAGTGTAAATCAAGCATGGGATGGGAGGAGGAGGGGATGGGTGAAAACCTACCTAACCAGTAGAATGAACACTCTAGGTGATGGGCTCACTTATAACCCTGACTCAAGCATAACGAAATTGATACATATAACCAAAAACATTTGTACCCCTGTAATATTTTGAAATTAAACAAAATATATATATAACATAGATTTGTTTCTAACCTACTGTTCCTTACCCTTTTAAAATTCAATATTCCTAACCTTTTTTTTTTCCACCAAAGTTTTATCTACAATCTACATAGAGGTTTATCAAGCCTGTACTGCATTATTGCAGAAAAGAATGGATTTTTTTGTTGGGATAATAATAGTAATAAAATAATATTGTTTTAGAAAAAAATCTGCCACTATGTAGACTCAGCACTTCCTAGGTCAAAGATCTATTTCTGAAAAGAAAAAAACATTAATTGGTAGCTTACTCTTTTGTTCTTTATCTGATTTCTGAATACTTGATAGCCAGCTAAAGGAAGTCAGTGAGTCAATGTTTTAAATCTTAGAAATTAAAATTTTTAGAGGAGAGCCTTTAAAAGGATTTTAAATTAACTACAAAATGTGCAGCATTAACAAATGATTACTCTGAAAAGGGTTATCAGTAATGTACTTTTACAAAATAAAGAGAGAAATAAAAGAGCTAAATAGTTTACATGCTTTAAGAAATATATTCTCAAATATCAGCGCATAATTTCCAGAAATATAAGACCAATGTCATCAAGAATCAAGACATTTAGGGGGAAGTTCTCATGTCCTCTATAACCAATCTCAAATGGCATCACAAATAATCCCACTTCCTGTGACCTCAAAACGCATATTTTAAAGGAGATTATGGTGAAAGACAGGAGAGAATATTTTAGAAATTATGATATGTGAGAAAAGTAGCCATGGTTCCTATAGGTGTCTGGATCATCCCTGAGGCTCTATCCTGGAGCCATTACAAACTTTATAATGATTCTATTGGCAAAGCTGCAAACAAATAATTATAGTAACTCAATCTGACTTTTAGAAAAGCATGCAAAACACTTTCAAAGCC
The DNA here is from genome assembly GCA_008086735.1 of Cheirogaleus medius. NCBI lineage: Eukaryota > Metazoa > Chordata > Mammalia > Primates > Cheirogaleidae > Cheirogaleus > Cheirogaleus medius. The sequence goes on along the minus strand of VBSM01002121.1, from coordinate 29,338,909 downwards.
AACAGATATCAAATAGCATTAAATTCTTTCTATGTCATACATTTTTTAAAAAGCTATTATATTAACCATGTACGTACATCAAAAATCTTTTATCATTTTTTTCTCACCACACATTAGAATACCCATCACCTAACACTTCTTTGGAAGTCAATTTAAGTAGTTGGATACAATTCAGAACTGGCTTTTAAGAAAAGGTGGCTGGGTTAAAGTTGAAATTGAAAGGTAGATTTAAATAAATATTATTCACACTTCTCCCTGGAGTGGTGGGAAGACCCAAGGGAAATATTTACAGGTAGTCCCAGTACAGTTTTCTGAAGTAGAAGAAAATGGAACAAAGGCCTAATTCTTTCTGTTTACATGTTTTACTAGAAGATTCTGAATGATTCCTATGATGTGGAGAGTTCTGCCCCTGATTTGTGGATGCAAAGATACAGTTGTGTACTCATTTCATATGTGTATTATTGTTAACAGGCAAACCAGATTCATAGAAGTCAAGGGCAGCCATGCTAATCTATAAAGATGAGGGAGAGATTTCACCCATCTTTACTTCATCACTTTGAAAATCAGACCGAACTCCATTTAGGCTGTGAAACCAGTGATAATGTTTCTATTCTTAATCGATCTCTTAACATTCCTTAAATGTAATTTTCTTTGTTAGTAAACTCAAAAAAGGAAGAAACCAGGAGAACAGAATTGCAAAAGTATCTCCATGCTTTCCACTTGAGTAAGTGTAGGATTGGAACTGTGAATCTGATCCACCATAGTGTAGAAGCATAAGAGTGTGGGTTCAAGATGCTATGGTTTATCCTGGCTCTGCCTCTAATTGATTATCTTCCTTAAAGTCCCAGGTTTCTCATCTTAAAGATGAGGGCAATAAACATGAACCTGTACTTTAAAAAAATTGTATTTAATACAATAGGGTTATGGTAAATAGATAAAGCAAATTCTTTGGGGTTTCAATTACTTTGGTGAGTTGTATGACCTACACAACTGCATTATCTATTAATTGGATCATCGACCTATTACCATCTAGGGAAAACCACAAGATAATTTTTTTTTTCCAAAAGGAGGCAGTTAGTACACCTTCAAAGTTTGCCCTTTGATTTTTGGAAGGGACAGCTGTTTGGGGGTTCCAAAAACCAAGTCGTAGATTATTAAGAGTTGGTCTTTATATTAGGGGTACTGTTCAGCTTTTGAGCAAGGTAGCAAACCAGTTACTTGGAGTCCACTTTGTACCCTACCTTCTGTCTCCCTGATCGTCTATAAACTCACGTTTCATATCTTCATATTCTCCAAGATTATTGCTCTAGGAACACACATGCAATTAGACCCTCATTTAAGAGAAAAATAAAGTTTATTTTTAATGTTCATTTTGAATTGCCAATCATCTTCTGTAACTTTACTACAACATTATTCTTGTATTATAAACCAATTAATAGTATGTATTGAATACCTTCACTAGGTTCTATTGGTTGGCAACATTATTCTCTAGGGCTTTCAGCTATGTAATCTCAGGTAAATAATTTCTCTTTGTCTGATATTCTTTATTTGTAAATTTAGGTTTTTGGATTGAAAGAATTACCTTTAACTCTAGCATTCTGTGATTCTGTAATAGCCATCTTTTTCTGTTGGTAAATTTATTTAATTATAGATGCCATTTTAATTCCTCAAAATAACACTTTCAATTCAGCACATTGAATCCAGCCACTTCTATATACCAGAATTCATGTTTACTTCATTGAAAATGATGCTTCAAAAGGACAAAAGCATCATTTGAACCAAAGTTGTAATGTTATTGCCTTTGGCACCATGATAGCAAGCTTTCTCTTTGTACCCATTTCCTTCCTAATATTATAATATCTTTATAATTTGAATACAGATGCTGGCTTAAAATGGGAAAGGAAAAAGTCTTCCTAGTTATGAATTTCAGTCAGGATAGCAGCACTGATAACATGAATATATTTTTATTGGTTTATAAATCAACAGAGACTTGTTTGATAGAGTCATTTTTTAAAGTAGAAATAAATACACCAATAAACTGCTGGTGTAGTGATGACAAGCAAATGTGCAGGTCTGTAAGAAACGAAAGACGGAAAACTCTTCGTTAAAATTAATGACCAAATTGAGGAGAAGAAAGATTTGAATCTACTGGAACTAACTAGAAACAGAGTAATTAGGCCTAGCCTATTCCTTTCTCATCTCTTAGATGACTTGAAGTCCTTCACATTATCTATAAAGGCTTAGTATATACCCTTGCGTTTTATTAACAATTTTCAGGATCGTATAACTTTAGGCAAATTTCTTATAAATTGCATTCTAACGAAATCTGAAAGTCTGTATCTTTTAATAAGAAGATGGAGCCCATTCACATTTACTTTCTGATGCAGAGCACACTGTATGGGGGAAGAACACACTTGTAGCCCTGGCTTGGGCGAGACTAAGGCATTATATGCAACCAAAATGTTTGTACCCCCATATTATTCTGAAATAAAAATAAATTAATTAAAAAATAAGCATATAAAAATATTAGTGAAGAGTCAAAAAAAAAGATTGCTGATCTTTTTTCATCTTATCACATTATATCATTTATTCATTCAATAAATATTTATTGGACACTTACCATGTGGCAGGCATTGGGCTGGGTGTTAGCAATACATGAAGCTTACATTGTGGTCTTGTTTAAATATTTTGCCGCATGGAGTGTTCTTTTGTTCCTTTTTGCTTTAGTGTATTGGAAGGTTGTTTTTAAAAATATATCATTTCATTTATTTACAATACCAAGAATGAATCAGCCTCTTATTATGAATGAATTATGAATTATGAATGAATCAGCCTCTTATTGATGCCACTTTTAAAATAAAAAATTGATCTTGATTTTTTTCTGTATCCTCCACCCTATTTTTCCATTTTTCTTTATATAATCTTAGGTTTGATTATTAGCTATTATTATTTTACTAATATAATTATATCCTTTTTCATACCTTCAAGAATTTCTTTTGACATTTGTATTATATTTTATAAGAATATTGAAAGTAATTCAGAGTTAATTCTTCATATTCTTTTTATTGCTCAACTTCAGGTTTTTTACATTATGATTTTCCTTTTTTTAAAAAAATTATTCTTAATGCTGGCTATTAGATAATATTCTAATAATTTTCACAGGAAAAGTACATTCCTAGTATTTTCTCTAAACCCTTACATGTCTGAAAATGTATTTTCCTTTTACCTTACATATAAACAATAGCTTTGCTGAATGTAAAATTTTGCTAGGGGAAATATAATCTTTTACCATCAAAACTGCTAATAATTCTTTTAGATTTTTTTTTTTTTTTTTGAGAGGTAAGGTCTCGCTCTGTCTCCCAGACTGGAGTGCAATGTCACAATCATAGCTCACTGCAGCCTCAAACTCCTGGGCTCAAATGATGCTCCTGCCCCAGCCTCCCAAGTAGCTGGGATTACAGGCAGGTGCCACCACACCTGACGGATTTTTTTTTTTTTAATTTTTTGTGGAGATGGGGTCTTGCTATATTGCCCAGTCTGCTCTTGAACTCTTGGGCTCAAGTGATCCTCCAGCCTTGGCCTTCCAAAGTGCTAGGATTAGAGGCATGAGTCACCACATCTGGCCTATTTTAGAATTTATTGTCATAAAGGAGAAGTCTGAGTTTTGTTCCCATATAGTAGCTTTTTTTCTCCCCACTTATATGGGATGGGGTGTTGATCTCTTTTCATTTTTGTTTGTTTGTTTTTTGCTGGGAACATGGTGAATCTCAGTTAATTTTGAAAACTTAAATCCTGCTTCAGATTGGGAAAGTTTAACCCACTATTTGATTTTCACATTTTTCCATATATTTGGTTCCCTCCTTTTGGAAGTCCTACTCTGTGCACATTGAATCCCCCTAGATCTTGCCTTCACTTAAAAAGAATCTATTTTTATTTTCACTTCTTCATCTAGGGACTTCTGGTAGAATTCTTAGGTTTGTTTTCTGTTTTTGCAATACCTAATTTTGCAATTCATTGTTTTCATTACAATTTTTAATTCCACAAATGTTATTTTCATCTGTGTACAATCTTTACTGATCTTAATTTGTTCCATCTTCAAAAGTGCCTATCTCAATGTCATGGATGCAACATTTTTGTGCATATTTTTGAATTGAAATTTTCTAAAGTTTTCTGTTTATTTTGGTATTAATTTATTTATAAAGGAGTATGTTGCTCTGAGTCCTCAACTTGTGCCCTCTTTGGAATTACTATGTTCTTTGATGTGTGTATTGATTGTCCTCTATCTATTTATTCTTTAGGAGGAGTTTTTTTTATTATTTAAGACTGGCAGTTGAGATAGGTCCTCTTTGAAATATTATATAAATGACTCCGTGTACAATTATTTCTGTTCAAGACAAAAAGGAAATGGAACTTTTAGCTTTTCTTTAGTTATATTAAAATACCAAGGATGAGAAAATTAAGACCATATATATGGAAAAGCCAATTGTCTATTGAAACTGAAGCACAGGGGTAACTAACTGTCTAATGTCAGCTGGGGTTGAGACTGGAGCAAGTAGCCTACACTTGGCTCATCCATCAGGGATGTCCTCGGTGTTCTAGAGCAGGACAGTGGTCTTGCAGAGTGTGTGTCAACCAGCCTGGAAGATGAGAGTCCTACTAGGAGGTAGCTATTCTGTAACTTAGGTAATAAGTCCTGAAGGCTTGATATAATGCAATTACAGTAGGAAGGGAAAGAAAAGACTAGATTCCCCCCTCCCAGCTTTATTAAGATATAATTGACAAATAATAATTGTATGTATTTACAGTGTACAATGTGATTTTTTTGATACATACATACATTGTAATATGATTAAATCAAGCTAATTTAACATATCCATCACCTCATATACTTAACATTTTTCATCCTATCTAACTGAAACTTTGTACTTTTTTTTTTTTTTTTTTTTTTTTTTTTGAGACAGAGTCTTACTCTGTTGCCTGGGCTAGAGTGCTGTGGTGTCAGCCTAGCTCACAGCAACCTCAAACTCCTGGGCTCAAGCCATCTTCTTGCCTCAGCCTCCTGAGTAGCTGGGACTATAGGCATGTAGCCACTATGCCCAGCTAATTTTTTCTATATATTTTTAGTTGGCCAATTAATTTCTTTCTATTTTTAGTAGAGACGGGGGGAGGTCTCACTCTTGCTCAGGCTGGTCTCGAACTCCTGACCTTGAGCAATCTGCGTGCCTCAGCCTCCCAGAGTGCTAGGATTACAGGCGTGAGCCACCACCCCTAGCCTGAAACTTTGTACTCTTTAACATCTCCTCACCTCCCTACCCTCCACCCCCCAACCCTGCCTCAGCTGCTGACAACCACCATTCTAATCTCTGCTTCTATGAATTCAACTCTTTTAGATTCTACATAAGTGATACTTTGTCTTTCTGTGCCTGGTTATTTCACTTAGTATAATGTCCTCCAGGTTCATCTATGTTGTCACAAATTAAGGCTTAATAGTAGTCCATTGTGTGTGTAGTGTGTATATGTATCTATCACACTTTCTATGTCCATTCATCCATTGATGGACACTCACTTATTTTCCATATCTTGACTATTGTGAATAATGCTATGAACATGGGAGTGCAGATATCTCTTTGACATATTAATTTTATTTCCTTAGGATATATACCCAGAAGTGGAATTGCTGGATCATATGGTAGTTTTATTTTTAATATCTTTTCTTTTTCTTGCTCTTTTTAGAGATGCTCTCTCACCCAGGCTGGAGTGCAGTGGTGTCATCATAGCTCACTGCAACCTCAAACTCCTGGGCTTGTGATTCTTCCACCTCAGCCTCCCAGGTAGCTGGGACTACAGGCATGTGCCAACCACACTTGGCTAATTTTTTTTATATTTTTAGAGATGAGGTCTCACAATGGTGCCCAGGCTAATCTTGAACTCCTGACCTCAAGCAATCTTCCTGTGTCAGCCTCTGGAGTTGTTGGAATTACAGGCATGAGCCACCATATTCAGCTCTATTTTTTATTTTTTGATGAACATTCATACTGTTTTCCATAATATTTATATTAATTTACATTCCCACTAACAGTGTACAAGGGTTATCTTTTCTCCTCATCCTTGTTAACACGTTATCTTTTGTCTTTTTGATAATAACCATTTTAACAGGTATGAGGTGATATCTCATTGTGGCTTTAATTTGCATTTCTCTGATGCTTAGTGATATTGAGCATTTTTTCATATACCTGTTGGCCATTTGTGTGTCTTATTTTTAGAAATGTTTATTCAGGTCCTTTGCCCATTTTTAAATCAGGTTATTTATTTTCTTGCTACTATATTGAGTTCCTTGTATATTTTAGTTATTAGCCTCTTATCAAATGTATGGTTTGCAAATATTTTCTTCCACTCCACAGGTTTTCTCTTGACTCTGTTGATTGTATCCTTTGATGAATAGGAATGTTTTAGTTTGATATAATTCCATTTGTCTATTTTCCTTTTGTTTCCTGTGCTTTTAGGGTCATATCCAAAAAATCATTGTCCAGAACAATGTAAAGAAAAATTTCCCCTATGTTTCCTTCTAGTAATTTTTCAGTTTCCTGTCTCTACATCTAAATCTTTTTTAAAAGGATTAGTGTAACTTTATCCACAATGGCCAAAAAGTAGAAATATTACAAATGTCCATCAACAACAGAATGGATAAATTTTTGCGTATTCATAGGAAAAACAAGTTACTGGTACACATAACAACATGAATGACACTCAAAAGCTTTATGTTTAGCCAAAGAAGCCAGATAGAAAAATAGTACATGACATATCATTTTGCTTGATGCTCAGAAACAGGTTAAAATAATCTATGTGTTAGAAAATTTAACCCAAGATTACCTCTGTAGAGGTACTGACTTGAAATGAACATCAAGGGATCATCTGGTGTTCTGGAAGTAGTCTATATCTTAAAGTTTTAGTATTTACCTAGGTGATTACATATGAAGAATTCATTGAGCTGTGCACATAAGATTAGTTTACTATTCAGGCTACACTTAATTAAATGAATGAATAAAGGAAGTGCAGATGTTTGAATGAATGAATGCATAAATAAATCAACATCTGCTATGCTACCTGATCTTGTACATATTAAGCACTTGACCGCAGCGTATCAAGTGAATATAGGTTGGAGCTGTCCATCATGTGCTGAATGTTATGACATCCATGTCACTGTGAAGGAGGTGCAACAAAATTCATTGACCATGGAATCCACTCATAGTACCATATACTGTATCTCTTTGACATTACTGGTTAACAGAATATGAAAATGACCTCATAAAAGCATATGTAAGGTACCAGATAGGGATGGCTCTCTGAGAGGTTAAGGTACTGCTCTTTAAAACCTGTTTTATACATTGAAACAACAACCATTATATGAAGTAATTTCCCTAGTAGGTAAAACATGTGGGTGAGAAACCTGAAGGTGGAATTAGGAATGGGTCTACCCATCACCCCCAGTGATACATTTAAGGGCTTTATTTATACCACTGCAAGAATAGCAACTACTTTTTTTTGCCTGCTTATATAATGATAATAAGAGACCAAATGACCAATAGCAACTATATTCTCAGGTTTAATAGAACTTTTATTTTGTCACTTAGCACAAACATTCTCACCTTAGAAAACTGGATTTCTAAAACATCTAAATCTTTAATCCATTTTGAGTTTATTTTTATATATGGTGTGAGAAAAGGGTTCAATTTCATTCTTTTGCGTGTGAATATCCAGTTTTCCCAGCACCATCTATTGAAGATTTCCCGTTGCCCATGGTTCTTGCCACCCTTGTCAAAAATATATTGTGAATGCATGGATTTATTTTTGGACTCTGTTCTGTTCCACTGGATTGTATATATGTTTTTAATGCCAGTACCATGCTGTTTTTTTGTGTTTTCTTTTTTTTTTCTTCATGGCCTGAATGATAGTTTGTTTGTTTATTTATTTTATTTATTCTCATGGTCTTATGCTGTTTTGATTATATGCTTTGTAGTATATAGAAATATAGTATATAGTATATATAGTATATAGAAATATATATATATATATAGTATATAGAAATCAGATAGTGTGATGCCTCCAGCTTTGTTCTTTTTACTTAAGATTGTTTTTGGCTACATGGAGTCTTTTGTGGTTCTATACGAATTTTAGAATTATTTTTCTATTTTTGTGAAAAATGTCATTGGAATTTTTTTTTATTTCAGGAAATGATGTGGGTACAAACATTTTGGTAACATGTTATGACTTTGCCACATCCCAACCATGATTTGAGATGTGCTCTTCCCCGCCACAATGCTCACCACGTCCATTAGTTGTGAGTTTACCCACCCCTAACCTCCCTACCCCCAAAGAATATTACTACTGTGTCAGCACCTTAGTGTTGATCAGTCAGTGCCAGTTTGATGGCGAGTACATGTGGTGCCTATTCTTCCATTCTTGTGATACCTCATTTCAGAGAATAGGCTCAAGCTCTATCAAGGAAAATATAAGAGGTGCTAGATCACCATCATTTCTTATAATTGGGTAGTATTCCATGGTATACATATACCATATATTATTAATCCACTCATGGACTGACAGGCATTTGGGTTGTTTCCACATCCTTACTATAGTGAATTGTGCTGCCACGAACATTCAAGTGCAGATGTCTTTATTATAGAATGACTTCTTTTTCCTTTGTGTAGATGCCTAATAGTGGTATTGCTGGATTTTGATAGAGATGGCATTGAATCTGTAGATCACTTTGTGCAGTATGGATATTTTAACAATATTAATTTTTCCAACCAATGAACATAAGTATTTTTCCATTTATTTTTCTCTTCTTCAATGTCTTTTATCAACGTTTTATAGTTTTCTTGTACAGATCTTTCACTTCTTTGGTTAAATTTATTCCTATGTATTCTTTATATGCTACTGTAAATGGAATTGTTTTCTTGATTTCTTTTTTGGATAGTTCGTTGTTCATGTATAGAAATGCTACTGATTTTTGTTTATTTTTGTATCCTGGAGCTTTACAGTATTCGTTTATTATTTCTAACAATTTTTAGAGTGGGGTGGAGTCTTTAGTGTTTTCTATATAAACAATCATGCCAACTACAAAGAGAGACAATTTAACTTTTTCCTTTTTAGTTCAGATGCCTTTTACTTATTTTTCTTGCCTAATTTTTCTGGCGAGAAATTTCTGCTGACATGCTCTGAGGAGGCTATATTTAAGGAAAACCTCAGGGTAAGAGATGATAGGATTTGGGAACTATTTTGTTGATAGGGTTGGGGAAGAGAGAGGAGGCCTTCTGAGAAAACCTCACTTCCAAAAAGAGCCCCTCTCTCCCTGGAATGCTAACTATTGCCTCTGCATCAGCCCAGACTTACTTTTAAATGAAGAAGAGAGTCTTTAATAAAAAGCATTGAAAGTAATAGGATGTGTGTAAGGATAGAGGTGTTCTAGTACTTATAAAGAAGAACTAGTTCAAGATTATTTGGGATATGTGGATAGAGATATTTTTAATTTATTCAGCACCTTTCTCTTAAGCAAACACCTGTGTCAAGTGCTATGCTGAGCATTGGGTGAACCACTGTATTCTCATGGCGAGAAATGAGGAAATTCCTAGAATAAGTGACTCTAAATTGAGATCTGAAGTCAAGTAGGTAGCAGGGAACAGAGGAATATATGCATGTGTGGAGGCCTGGACATAAGTGATTGAAGAAATTCCTATGTTGTTTTGTGTGCTTATTTAAATGTTATTCAGATATGTGTAGGTATGAATCTATGTATCTTGCCAACAAACTAGAGTGTAAGCTTTAAGAGTAGAAACTGTCGAGGTTTTCTTTGTTTTGCATGCCCTTTATAGTTCCATAGACAATGCCTTGGAGTCACTAGATACTCTAGAAGTACTTAGCTGATTGTACAGTTCCCTCACAAGGTAAAAACTGAGATCATCCAGCTAGCTCGGTCTGCTTATTCCAAAGAGAAGGAAACCAAGTTTCTGATAAATGAGTGTCTCACCCAGGACCACACAGACAGAGCCAGATGGCTGCCTACATCTGAATCCCAATCCATGCCATAGTCTAAACTAGTAGTTTCTTATGGGTCATCATCAATGTCTTTGTAATTTTCAGATTCCAATTTTTACTCTGTAAAATGTAGATAATAAACCTATCTTGTTTGATTAATAGAAATAAAAAATGATCACCACAAGGGATACTATCATTAATAGAAAATGTAAAAATGCTTATCAATACTACTAAGTACTATGCAAAACAGAAATAAAAATACATATGACAAGTAACCAAGTCTCCTCTGGCATTGGAACTCAGAGATTTACCATCTTGACCTTCAAGCTTCTCATTCCCAGGGGCTTTACTCTCGAGAACTCAACTCAGTATAGAGTTTACTATCATTTTGCACCTTGTGTTTATGTTGCACTTTCATATGAGGAGCTTAAAGAGCTTTACAGACATTAGCTCATTAATCCTCCCAAAACCTCTCTAAGAGAGGGCGGAGGCATAAATCATTATTCCCATCTGGGAAAAAAAATAGCTTAACTTATCTCTTTTAATTTCACTGATGTTCTGAAATGTTGATTAAATCCTAAGTTATATGCTGTACATTTAGAATATCCCATTCTCATTCAAGGAGATTTTTCTTTCTTTTTTGAATTTAATATCATGAGAATAAGTGTAAAAATAGATTGAAAGATCTGATGTTGAAAGCTCCTTTGAGAAGCACAGACAATGCAGTAGCCCAGGTTCTTCCTTCCCCTCATGCCCTCCTCCTTTTCTCAAAATGTCCTTCTTTATTGCCCTTCAGTCATGACCAGGAGAAAATGACTTTTAGGAATTTGAGGGATGTTTCGAGACCCATTTACTCCTTTATCTGTCAGCCAAGACCACCAGCAAGAGAGCCAATGGATATCCATTCAACCATGCCATCCCAACTCTCAATAAAATACTGCTGCAAACAGACTTCAAAGCTTTACCAAAGCAAGAATAGAAGTTAAATTTTCAATCTTGTGTGCTTTGCTTAGGCATGTGATTCTCAATGTAAAGTTATTTTTATTTGGAGTTAGACTTTGAAGATGTTAGAACATGACCAAGATATGAACAGAATTGGAAACCAAGGAAGGTTGTTTCATGCAAGTGATTGCAGCAACACACTTATCCAGTTAAAGCAGCTGTCCACAGTTAAGGCCAGCAAAAAGGAAAATAAATGTAAGTGATAAAGACATTGAATTTAATATTCTATCACCCCTAGAAGTTTGTCACAGAAGATGAGAACCAACTTATAACTTACTTGAGAGATGTTCAAAGTTGTATTTTATAATTATTTTTCAAAAGTCCATCTCAGACCACCATAGGATATTTTTCCTTTCTCAGAATAAGGTTATGTAATATCTGATGCCAGAGATTTTGGAGGCTAAAGAATTGTTGCATTTTAGAGAAAGGGTATTTAGGGCACATAGAAGTTATATGATTTACTTGAGATTACACTTAGGAGAAGACTCTAAGTTGTGATTTCTTCCTCAATCCAAGATTAGATGACTTATATTTTGTCTTGCTGCCAAAATGTTACATGAGATGAGAACTACCTCCCATGTGTTCAGTCTTGTTTTGGGGAGCAGGCAGGAGAGAGGTGTGGTATCTCTTCCCAGAAGTAAAGAAAATATATTCCTCTAAAAGGAAAACTAGCTTTATTCAAGAAAATGCTCTTGAAAAATTCTCCTGGACCTTTCCTTTGTTTTAGCTATGAGAGTGTTTAAAGAATTAAGTTCTTTTTATATTTCCTTTACACAAGGTTCTAAAGTATCCCTTTGAGCTAAATAATCATTATAACATTTATCAGTTTGCTACTATTTAGTCAACATCTCTCTACTACCTAATATAATAGTAGAAGAATGTTTTGCTGTTATATAAATACATTAAACTTCTAAATGACCCTGAGAGTGTGATTGGTATTACTTACATCTGGGGAATACTAAAAACTGGTGAAAAGGAGTCAAGTTGCCCTGGGCTTCCATCACAAATGCAAAGGAAAGAGCTAAGAAGCAAATTCCCAGTGGTCCAAGCTCACAGGAAAATGTCCTGTTTATTTTAGATGCTATGAAAATAAAATCATGAATATGAAGTTTATAAAGCTGTCTATACCTCTGCTTCTTCCAGGTCAGGGAGGAATAAATGAATAAACAGAAGGGTCTTTTCTAATGTTGACTTTTTCTCCCTAGTATCATTTTCCTTCTCTTTTAGAGGTGTTATTCCCCATAGCCTGACTCTCTTCCTGCATTCTTGTTATATCCCTAGAGTTCTTGAATCCATTTATTTCCCTTCTGTAGGATTCTGGAATAATAGGAATACTTTCCTAAAATATCTGTTCTTAGCTGTTGTACTTCAAGTAGCACTCTGAGCTTTGTGATGAGTTCTAGGAGTAGCTTCATAGGAAGTAAAGAATATGGTAGCCAGAGATAAGTCCGGAAAAATAGATGTTTGAGAGAGGAAAGGGATGGAAAATAGCTATCATTGTATGGATGACAGAGCGAGAAAAATACCATGCAGCAGGGTTGAACGAGTCATGAAACTAATTAGTCCAATAATCTGTCCTCTCCCATGAGTCAGGTTGCTTGTTTGTTCCACATTATCCCTAGGAATTATTCTTGGGTCATCCTGGCTCCTGTGTTGTCTTGCTTTCCTTCTTAATGCTATTTCATTTTCCTGTTGTGGCCTTTATGATAATTCATTCTTCTTTCATAGATTTTACCTTGTCATACAGAATTCTTTCTTTCTTTTCCTCAAGAATGTTCTGGATATTTTTTGACCTGGCCAGTGAATACCCAAGATCCCTTAAAGCAATGATGATTTCAGGTAGCTAGGATCAACAGATAATCTAGAGAAGAAAATCACCTTCATCCATTCCCCAGAATTATTTTGAAATAATTCCCATGGAATCAATAAAAGATAAAAAGCACAGTGAGTGTTCCAAATAGATTTCAAAATATAATATAAAAATAAATGGTAATTAATGCTTATCTGCTTATGAAATAAGTGATTGTGGGATTTTAAGAAAAAGTATTTTGTAGTATAATGGCTAAGTTACATTTACATCCAGCACCCTTTTCCCCTTATTGCTAAAAGTTACCTTACCATAATTGCAGACTAGTTTAGCATCTTAACAATAATGGACATGTTTTTAACAGATTATTGCCAAAAGTGCAGTCTTTATTCCAGGGAGACTCTGTAATAGATACCAGCATTTTAGTAATGATATAAGCAATCTGTAAGCTATTACAGTTTTCTTTAGAGTAACTTAATCTTCATATTGTTTTGTATGTCTAGAATTTTAATAGTGTTTTTAATTTAGAAAAGGAAATATATAACATATTACTAATTATATGTGAATATGAACTAAGCACATGACCACTGAGCTTGATTCTTAAAAACAAAACATATTTAAAAGTACTTAACCTAGTATAGGGAAAGTAACAAAGAAATTAAAGAATGCCTCATAGGGATAACAACAGCTTTCATGGAGTAACTCAGCGAGGGTCTGCATTTTTAGAATGGTTATTATATTTTGGTCCACAGCTTAAAAAAAATAGCTAAGAGATATAGAAATGCTCCCTTCCAGTGAAATTAGTATGTTTTTTTCCAACAGAAGAAAGCATAAGCTATTAAAACATAAATGTGAATATTTGTAAAAGAATAATTAGTTTTTCTCTTGATGACACTGTTCATCCCAGGGCCTCCAGGAATTTATAGTATTAATTAAAATTCCTGGTGATGTAACTTGATTGGTGAGTATACTAGAGGTCAGGCTGATAAGGCCATGGAGGCAAAGGTGACTTCCCTGTCTTTGGACCTCACTTATCTGCTGACTAGATGAATGAAGAGGGGAGATCATTTTTTATATGAAAATATTTATTGAAAATATTTTTATTTTAAATGATTATAAGAAAAAATTTAGTGTTTGAATCTAGACTTATAATGCCATGTATAATTTCAAAACTATTTTGGCACACAACCCAGATCCTTTTCAAGGAGCCAATAGAGATGTGCTTGGTGAACCAATTCAGGGGGCTTTAATGCTATTTTTAAAATCTAACTTTTACATTAAATAAACCAGGTTGCTATTTTGAAAGAAGTTATAATCTACTTAAAACTGTCATTCTCTGTTTCTGACTTGCAATTAGATGATATTTCCAAAATGTCAGACCTAGATTCTGCTTCTACCATCACCATAATAAAATGTGACAGCCAAGATATTATATCAATACCTTTTCCATAATTAGCAATAAGGATCCTGCCAAGGGTTAACTAGAAAAATTTCATAAATGTTTTTCTACAAATGGTCCTGAAGGCAGTACTATGTTTTAAAATCTGCTAATGTAGCAAAGATTCATGACAACCAGGAGACAAATCTATGAGCAAAACTATTTGGAGAGAATAGTTTTGTAGTGTATGATGTATGTTATGTAAATGAGCTTATTAGGACTCTCATCTATTTTATTATTGGTGACCAATTTAATAGAGGCATTTAAAAAACAATATTTCTGCCTGACTCCTAGAAATGAAGAAGATACATTGATATAATTGAGAGCAAATGATTGCATGTCATGCCATTTAATCATGTCATTTTTCAATTGCTATTTTTTGCACTTCACTGCATGCTTATAGAATATTTAGCTTCAATATAGATTAAGTCCTAGGGTTTGCAACTGAGCCAAGTCTCTATATTGGCTGATGTTGTCTTTTAAGTTTGGAATCATTTAAAATACCCAGATATCAGTTGTCCATATTTTCTTTAAAATATGCAAGTCATCATTCATATTTCATTAGAGGTATTATAATTATTTTGCTGCTTTGAAGAATAGCTTCTTTATAGTCCCAGGATATAAATTCTCATTTGAAAAGTTTATATACTAGGTATAGTTAAGCACATAATTGGCTGGAGAATGATACTGTCTGGACCAAAAGAGCTGCTGATAGCCTGCTGGAAACATTCATAATTATTCACTTAATGAATGTTTTCTACTTTTATTCAATCTCTTCTTCATTATTTAGATAATTTACATCTTTCTCAGAAAAGAGATAACACCCACTGTCCACTAGAATATGAGGTCCTTGAGAAAAGAAAGTTTTTTTCTGTTTTGTTCACTGATTTATCTCAAGTACTTACAATAGTGCCTGTTTATAATAGGTTTTCAGTAAATATTTGTTCAATTAATGAATTAGTACTTTCTTCACTTCGGCCATTATAACCACCCTGGGCTTAAGTTTTGTATAGATTACTAACTCTTACATATTTGTAGACCTTGGAATGGGTAGAATATTGGACCTCTGAAATCTATGCAAAAAGAGGTTGCTGGCTCTCATATCAACAATAACTTTGGGCTACTTCTGGTTAGAAGTCAGGGGAGAGATAGTCTGAAAATATAGAAATCTTACAGGCTTCTTCAGCATTCTTATGAAAAGCAATGTAGCATAGTGTTTTTGTGAATCGGCTTTGGATTCGAGTTGTCTGGGTTAAAATCCTGCCTCTGCTGATTATTAGCTGTGCTACCTTTCTTCAGGTACTTAAGTGTCCCCTTCTTCAGTGTCCCCTTTTCTCATTTGTAAAATAGGTAGATAACAATAATATGTGTGTGTGTGTGTGTGTGTGTATCATGGTGCTGCTGTGAGGAATAAATGAGTCAATATATATAAACTATCCCAAAAATTCATGGCACACATAAATATACAAAAAAATGTTGGTCATTAGTATTGAGTATTAGTGAAAATAACTAAGAAAATACTATTTAAAATAGTGTTATAGAAATAGGTAAGTCCCAACCATCGTTGATTATTATTTTGCATTCAAGTGAATTTTGAAACATTTGAAGAGAACATAACATTTTTATGTTGTATAACTCAGAATGATCTTTGGTAAAGTACATGAAGAACACCTTATATGTCAGGTTTCTCATTTTTGTACTGATACCAATAGTACAATATATTACAGTTTCATAAGATGTGTATGATTATACATGAAACTCATCACTGAGATAATTAGATTTAATTAACTTTATTCATTTTCCACATTTGCTTCAACTCTTCTTTCAGATTCATGGTCTTTTATATATACATTTTTGTTTATATTATATGCTATTTCCAGAAGTTGGACAGTTATATTAAAAATTATACTGCATTGTTTTTATCATATAGCAGAATGTCTGATCTGTTGACAAAGATTTATAGGTTTATAGTAATGACTGTATCCCAGGAAATTTTATAGCCATTACTTTAAAAAAAAACCTCTAAGTTTGCATTTGTAAGTGTATTAATCCTTGTATTGACCTAAGAGCAATTTCCTCCTAGGAATATTCCCATGAGAATTGAAAACATATGACCATACAAAAACCTGTAAATAAATATTCATAACAACATTATTTATAATAGCCTAAAAGTGAAAACAACCATATGGATTATATGGTAATTCTATGTTTAACTTTTTGGGGAAATGTCATACTGTTTTCTAATGTGGCTGCACCCCTTTGCAATACCATGAGCAATCTATGAAGGTTCCAGATTTTCTACATCCTTGTCAACATTTGTTATTTCTTTTTTATTTTAGCCATTCTAGTGGGGGTAAAGTGGTATCTAATTGTAGCTTAGATTTACATTCTCTTGATGGCTAATGATGTTAAGCCTCTTTTCATGTGTTTTTTGGCCATTTTTATGTCTTCTTTGAGGAATGTCTCATCAAATACTTTGCCTATTTAAAAAATAGAGTTACTTGTCTAGATATCTCCTCCCATTCTGTGGGTTGTCTTTTCACTTTTTTGATGGTATCATGTGAAATGCAAAAGCTTTAAATTTTGATGAAGTCCAAAACCTGCTTGTACTTTTATGTCTTACCTAAGAAAACATTGTCTAACCTAAAGTTACGAATAGTCACTCTTACATTTTCTTCTAAGATTTTTATAGTTTTAGCTCTTACATTTAGGTCTGTGATCCAGTTTGAGTTCATTTTGTAGATGGTGTGAGATGGGGGTCCAATTCATTCTTTTGCGTATGGATCTCCACTTGTCCCAGCATGATTTGTTGTAGACTATTTTTTCCCAACTTAATTGTACCAAGAACATTTTTTTCTATTTTCCAGATATAACTGTTAAAAATTTAATATAGTAGTTATTCAAGCGTTTTTTTTCTAAGAACATTTTTTATTTCATTAATTTTATTGATGAGTATCCAATATTTAATCATTAATACCCATACTTAATCATAAACCCTTTGATGGCATAAATTGCCCTTGATTTTATAAACATTATTTTATCTAAACTATTGCAGCATCAGAACACTAAGTTATATTTTGTTTTATATCTGAACTTATTATCATGTGATGTCGTCTCCTCAGAGAAGTTTAATTGAAGACCCCAACTAAAGCAACCCCCAACCACTTTCTGTCATATCAACCTATTTATTTATTTATTTAGAGACAGGGTCTCACTCTATTGCCTGAGCTAGAGTGCAGTGACATCATTGTAGCTCACTGCAACCTCACATTTCTGGGCTCAATTGATCCTCCTGCCTCAGCCTCCTGTGTAGCTATGACTACAGGCATGCACTACCATACCTGATTAATTTTTTATTTTTTATAGACTTGGGGGTCTCACTATGTTGTTCAGGCTGGCTTCAAACTCCTGACCTCAAGCGGTCCTCCTACCTCAGCCTCCCAAAGTGCTGGGATTACAGGCGTGAGCCACCCCTCCTGGCCCTATTTTATTTTAAATCTCTTATCCCTACCTGATATTTTCTTTTCTTTTTTTTTTTTT